>JAVJIF010017721.1:0-37500 GCA_038442645.1 Agave tequilana | reverse complement strand
TCAAATTCAACGGAGTGGATCTTGTATTCAAATGTCGGAGGGTTGTATTTTAGTTGGAAGGATTCGGGCTCAAATCTTTTTAGAAGGACACAAGTCTCTCTCTCTACACACACATACATATACATATATACACACACATATACATATATATTACACACACACACACACATAAAGTTTGACATGATAAACAATACATCTATCTTGAGACAAGGTCCCAAGCAAGAGCGACCCCATATACAGTCCAGTGTGAGTGGATGCCCACACTGGATTTTATAATAATGGAATAGTACATATAGTCTAAACTTTTTGTATAATCTTTTCTTTTTAAATTATTTTGACTAACACAAAGGCACTTAAGTTTTAGCTCAAGTGATGGCTTATAAATTTAAGTTATTTTACTTCATAAGTTCAACTATTGGTGAGTGCAAAATTATTTTTTACTTCTTTTCTCTTTTGTCATGTTACATTTATGCCTATGTTAAAATTCTTATTACATTTATGTCCATACTGAAGAAATATTCTGCCTCTGCCACTTGACAATTGGCTATCTAGTACTACCCTTGGCCTTCTTATAATCCCCAAAAGTTTAATTATAACCCGAACTGAACCAATCCAAAAGGCTGGCTCGGGCTAGGTTAGGCTCTAGTTTGCCTGTACAAGTCCGACCCAATCTAGGAGCCCAACCAATCAAGAAGCCCAATCTATTCTCACTAGGGTGGCAATTGGGTCGGGTCGGGTCGGGTCGACCCGACCCAATTACTGCTCGACCCATATAATAATCCGGTATGGTCGACCCGACCCGTTTATTATATGGGTCAAAAATTCAGACCCAGACCCAACCCACACTTAATCGGGTCGACCCGACCCGACCCATTTCACCCGATTATTAAGCCTTAAATATTATTTCTTTACGCTATTTTACTAAATTGTTTGGTGATATGGTTGGTCATCACACTAAACTCATACACTAAAGGTCACGGGTTCAAAATTGGGCTCACGCATAGAGGGGAGGAGACCGAGGATGAGAGAGAATAATTGGGTCTGGCGGGTCAAGCGGGTCTGGCGGGTTCGGGTCGACCCGACCCATTTAATAATCGGGTCAGATGGGTCGACCCGATTACGACCCAAACCCAATTAGCTCAAACCCAGACCCGCTAACTCCGGGTCGGGTCGGGTCGGGTCGGGTCTGGCGGGTTGCGACCCGTCTGCCACCCCTAATTCTCAGTGCCATGGTCGTTGTTGTGGTTGGTTTTCCGTCATCCAGTACGATATACTAGCTTTTATAACACAAATTAAATTGCGTAGCTGCTTATCAAAGAACAAAAAAAATAATTTAAACTTGGTCGTTTACCCCATAAATGTAGCATCTTTCTCGCTAGAGAGATTAGCAGTTGTATCTTGCACCCAACGAGATCAACTCATTGGCGCGCGGCCTGTGATTTGCTGCGGGGCTGGAGCTGCTCCAACAAAAGAAAAAGGGAATGGCGAGAAAGGGCGGAGGGGATGCGAGAGATTGGGACGAAGATGGCTACAGGAGCAGCATCCTCCTCGAGCGAGAGCTCCGATCTCGGACCGTCTTCAGGACCGCCTTCGCTCCTTCGCCTGACCCTAACCCAAACCCCCAAACCCTAGCCGTCGCCTCCAGCGACGGGTCTCTCGCCGCCTACTCCATTCCCTCCTGCATCTCTGCCTCTCATCAGGTAATCGATTTTTTGCCCTAAATTCTCCCTCTCTGCAAATTATTTTATTCTGGCAACGTAGTCTTAACTACAGGCGAACTAGAAATTTCAATAGTTCACGGGTAACTACAAAATGTGCGAGCTTTTGGGTAGTTCATGCATTAATTGCTGTGGAATGAAGTTTGCTGTGAAAGATGTCTGGAGTGTTTGTTTCTCCTTGGAGAAAACTTTGGCTTTCAGTTTTAGATTATTTGTATAATCACCGAACAAGTTAGAATTTTTATTATGAGCTTTTCTTCAAGCTATTTTCACGAATAATGGTCACCTTGTGCGAATCTGAATAACTCAATGACATTTGTTTTGAAATGCTATGATTTTAGTCAGAAAAGTGTGTACTATATCATTGCGGCGACATATTTTACAGATATTTTAAAACCCTTTTTTTTGCAGAATGTACACTCTAGAAAGAAAATATGTCAAGAGTAAGTATCTATTCACTCCCATTTCGGCTTTACTTGCTACTTCAATTACTGTTTACATCATTTGTTATATTCTATATTCCTCATGTGAAGGGTTGATCCTGATTTCTTATTGGCGGAGCCACTTTGCATCATCCAAGGACACAGAGGTCCTGCATATGACTTGAAATTTTATGGCAATGGACATGAATCTTTATTGTTGAGGTTTGTACCCTGTGTAAACCTAACATCTCATAACCTGGATGGTACGTATTTGTTATATTGATATATGGTAGAATGACCTGGTTTTGTTCACTGTTTATCACATGCGTAGGATCTACGAAGTTCAGGGATTAGTTGTTGATTTGGCAAATTGGTGGTTATGATTTATGTATGAGGGTGGAGGGAAAAGCTTGCTTTGTCTGCGAATTGACTGGAAAGTTTGGTGTTTGTATGTATGGAGATGCCGTTTTTACTTTGCTACACTTTGTGATGAGAAGTAAATGAGAAAATAGGCTTGACTTCATTACTGCAATGCATAAAGACACTTTGTATTATGTATTGCACATTCGAGATGGTACAGCACAATTCAAGCCTGTTTCCAGCCTAACTTAAGGGATCTAATGCCTCTGTAAGCTTACTGCTTATATAAGCAATTTCTTGTTTCCATCTTAGTTAGATTTAGTCTTTCCCCTCTTTCCTTGTGACATTTTTTGACGACCTTATTCTGGACCAGAAATTCCTGAACAGCCACTTAAGTGTTTGTACTTGTCCAGAAAGTTGGTTCTCAAATCTCAATCTCCATCACCTTTTGCTTTTCAGTAATATTTCTAAACCATCTCTATGTCCTCATCCTCCAATTAAACTTAGCTAACATCAGTGCATTTTTTTTGTCCACTCACTTCTGATGTGCTAAACTGAAAAGAGCCCCATTATGTTGACACTGTAAGGCATAACGCTACACGCACATGCGTTGATGAGCCGAACAGTTATATTTTTGTATTACCATCAGAATAAGTGGACTCTAATATTGTTGGACCTGTGCGGACTTCTATTGGCAGGTTCAATCATACCCAGTTGCGATAATTTTCCTTTTCATTTCTGAATAGGGATGATTTGATTATGGTTGCATTACTTTAAGACCTGCAAATAATTGTTGTTTCATTCCTATATAGTGATATCTTATCCTGATACCTCTTGGGATGAGCTGCCTTTGTATGACTGCAATTGCCATATGTTTTGAGCACTTTATTATGTAATACTTGCTCTTTTTACTGAGCGGCCAGAGAGAAGTTCTGTTTTCCATTTAACGGGATGGTAGACAACTGAAGTGTCACTAGATGCTGGCATGTCTATTGTGTGTGCATGTTTGAAAAAGATGAAATGTTCATCCTTAAAATGTAAACTCAAATCCCAAGACAGAGCAATATGGATGCCTGCCTGCTCCCGAATGTATGAGTTTCTTTAAATTTTATGATCATTCTCCATTCTTGACTTAATCTTTGTGTTAAATGAAGTCGAGTTTCTTTTGTATTTAGTTTCCATAAGCTCGAGTAATTAATAGTATGCCGCTTAGGGACATATTAAGTGTTATCATATGGCTTTGATTGAATGGCCAGTGAATTACCACTTGTTAACTATGGAATGATATCTTCTAACGGGTTACTGTGTTTTTAGAATATTAGCTCTTGTATAGAGTGAAGATAGGATTGTGGTTGGCAATTGGAGCAGTGATGAAGTTACCTTTGATTACTTATATACAATTGCACCTATTTCACATATGCTTTAGAGAAACATGCAGTGAAATCTGAAATGATTGATAGTTCATCTGGCACACCTTTTACAGCTGTGGAGATGATGGTCACATTCGTGGTTGGAAATGGATGGATGTACTGAACTCAGAGATGCCAATAACTACCCAAGGTAATCGAGGAATGCAAATCCAATAACTTGTCCTTTGATATGTATTATTTTCTGCTTCTCTCTTGTTTCCATAACATACACACCAAGTCGATGTTGAATGCTGTACTGAAGTCTATTCTATGTAGGATTATTCTACCAAATAAACATTAGCATGTTCACCTGTGCTTGACCTCAATTGTGACATGTGTCCAGCCATGTCAGCACCTTCATTTACTTAAACAACAAGTCTATCCTTTCTCCCTAGAATCCTTCTCACTGTTGCAATAAAAAAAATGAAGAGCCTCTAAGCAGTCACTTCTTCCTCTCTCTACTTGTTAAGTTGTTTTGATCATCTTAGTTACCACCCAACATCACTTAATTCTATTAACTAAACTCTCCCCATACTAAATTATTTCGTCTTCTTCTAGGTTGAAGTTCTCCAGTCAAACTGCAGATAAGAGGCCATTCTTGCTTCCTCTTTCCTTCTGTGCGCGTGCATGACTGCCTTGTCTTCTTCCTATCTATCCATGTTTCTCTGCTTCTCTTCTGTCTTCTTCTTGGTTATTTATTTTCTCTTTCATTCTCTTCACTGGTTCCTTTTATTGGGGGTGGGAGGGTGGGGTTTGGGGGAGGGGGCTGGGAGGTTGAGGTTTGTGAAGTTCACTATACGTATGCTTATGTTTAAAGCAATTGAAGCAAGCTTTGAAAAAATCAGTTGATACCGATTGGCATTAGGTGTTCGGGATCAGTTTTTGATGTCAGCGATCTGGGACTATTGCTAAAAATTAGGTTCGGCAAAAAAATGTTTTGATCTTGGATGGTGTTTTAGTGTCTCAGCCAGTTTTGGTCAGAAATCAAAATATATAGACAAAGTGCTATAAACTTTTAAAAGGAAAAAATGACTGAGAAAGATGAGAGGTCAGTTATATGTATTGATTTGTGGAGGTGTTTTAGTTAGCAAAAAGGAAAAAAAAAAAAATTTTGTGTGGGGGGGGGGGGGGGGGGGGGGGGCAGAGAGAGGAACTTGATGACAACAATTCATGCAATGGGCTAGGCCGGCGGAGGGGCTCCCAACTTGGCCTGAAAAAAGCCTGGCCCGGCTTGACGCCGGTAAAAAGTGGGCAGGTGCTGACATGCTTCAAAGTCGTGGTCTTGGCCGCCGACTCAGCAGGCATCAAGATGAATCGGTCTCGGTGTCTCGGATCGAACTCGGGTGATACGCGCAAAACACTACGTAGAAAGCTAAAAAAAATTCTGAAAAATCACGACAAATCCTAAAAAAATTTAGACATCAATATTCATATATCACATATCCCAAAACCTATCACCTAGCACATTCAACATAAAGCGAAAATATAAATACATACATCATCGGTAGAAACATATCAAAATACATGCATAATATAGTAAATTGCACAAAAAACATTCATAAATACCTGCTAATGTAGTCATTTACACATTGAATTCTGATGAGGCACAAACTCATCATTATCACAATCCCCGCGATAAGTATATAAACCAGGTGTATAATTTCCATAAGGATAATAGTATGCTTGTGTGTGAGAGGTTAAGATGATTGGCTAGAGGATCCAACATCAGAGTAATATGATGGTGGGTGTTATGCAATATCAGCTCCATGGTGATAATACCTAAAACCTCGATATTTAGCGCTGCTAGTAGAATATTCAGCGTTGCTAGTAGAATTCACCAGTGCTGGAATAATCAGTGCTAGACTGTTGGCTTGATGTCAAACCCAACTCCTGTAAATGACTTCAAGACTATGATAATCATGTGAGTAGTTATCATGTCCACTCGAATAATTATCACTAGAACTCAAACCAACCAACCTATTCAAATGCCTACGCTTTTGCGAAATCCCCGCTCGGCCTACATGATCTATATCTTGTGTGGCATAATACTTTGAATCCCATGTCATAGCACCGCCTCGTTGGCTTCCACCAACATCATGAGTCTCTTCATCATTATCGTCATCACCACCATAACCGCTATCATCATCACCACCACCACCACCGTCACAGCCATAACCGTCATCATCACCATCACCATCGTCATCGTCATTACCGCCATCACCGCCACTTTCGTTACTACGACGAATACCTTCATCCAACCAGCTTAAGTCATCTGGTGGTAACATCGGTTGTTCTCTCTCCCGAATCCCACTCATTCAGTATATCATCATCATTGAAAATATTTTTCAGATCAATTAGGTTGTAATATTTATCAGTGTCGCTTTGGCATGTCAAGTTTTTTACTCGCAACCGTATATTGTAATGCACAAAAGTTTATGCAACTTTTTCATTGCCAATCGGTTGCACAACTTTGTATGAATCGTCGACCACGTGCTCCAATTTCTTCACAAACCGATGAAGAACATGTTTGGCTTAAATTTTTGATGATAATTTTCTGCAATTGGGAGCTTCTTCGCCATAGTTAATCCACCAATCAGCTGAAAGAGATTGTTACACTGCTCTTCTAGTCAGTGAGTTTTCAAATTCTCCAACTCCATCTACAAATAATTTTATCTGCGAGAATCCACATCATAAGTGTTAATATTTGCATTACATTAAATCGATGAAATAAATTAATTATTATTACCTCATTAATAGCTCTTGCTTGTTTATTCAAATTCGGCTCCAATCTTTTAGTTATCTCCTTTAATCCATTTCTCACTTCTGAATGTGTAAAAAAGTTCTTTGAATATTGTAGTGCTGAATTTAAAAAATATGTTGCAATAATGTAAACTCATAATTGTTATAATATGACAGTTTTAATTTCTAATCAACATATATGATTTCAGGGCAAATGAATTACCAGCAACATGCAAATATTTATGCAATTGTCCCTCCTATCTTTTATCTCAGTACTTCTTTCAATTCTTATTTGATGCCTTTATAGCCAATTTTACTCTATTCATAGTCTCATAGATAATAGATAATGTAGGGTTTTTGTTCTGTTCTACTATCTTTAAGACTCTAAGAAGATGATCCATAATGTTTTGGATCTCTCTTGCCTTCTTCCAAAACCGGTCAGTCAGAATGAGATTAGAAATCTTAACTCTCACACTTCTTCTACTCCTTTCCTTGTTGAATTCACGTCATTCGGTTGTTGTACATATTTTTTTTCAAATCTTGTTCATAGCGAATAAGGCTTTAAATAGAAATAAACTCGGTGGCAAACCGTGTTATACCTGATCTCAACAAATCTTTATCTGTGGTAAATTACTCTATTAAATTCACCACTTTGAGGCTATTGTAAATGAATGATGTAATCATCTTAGCATCATCTAACATCTCCTTCACTGATTTCATCGAGCCAATATCTTCAAGCATTAAATCAATGCAATATGCTGCACATGGAGACCAAAACAGATGCTTTCTCTTCTCTATTAACAAGTGACCAACTGCTTTGAAATTTGCCTCATTGTCTGTTACAATCTGCACAATATTTTCTTCATCAACTTCATCAACAACTTTATCCATAAGAGAAAATATATAATCAACAGTCTTCGAGATATTAGTAGTAGTAACAGAAGTATGATAATTCATGCTTCTATCACAATAAATCATGAAATTAATAATAGGCTTTCTATTCTGGGAACTCCAGTCATCACACATGATCTTGCTACCATACTGCGGCCATTTTGCTTTTATTGAATCAATATATACTTCAATTTCTTTCAATTTCTCCTCCAAAATAAAAATTGCCAATCTGGTACCCTGTTGGGCCTTTTACGTGTGGGCTTGCCTCCGCAATAATACTAATCATGGCCTGGTAATAAGGACTACTATCAGCTAGCTGCATTAAATGATATTGCATTGTAGTTGAAGAATTTTGCCATGGCTTTTTCAACTTTTTAACATTCTCAGTTGAGAACAGTCTTTGATTGATTTCTGTCTCCTTGGGAACATATAAGGATCAATACCACGAGCTAGAATTTCAGCTTCTCTAGTGGTAAAACTCCGATGCAATTTACACTTGATTCTTTGTCCTGAAGGCTGCGAACTACTGTCACCAACATCTTTTGTATGCTGCAGATCTCCAAGCCATTTTACGGCTTTCCTTTATAGCTTGCTTTAATTGTCTTCTTTCAACTTCTTTCAAATCACCAACTTTTTTAATTTCATTTTAGAATCTTCATCAGTCACATCATAAGAAATCTTCCTCACTGAAAGATTTTATAAACCGCTCTTTTTAAAATTTTATGGCTGCTCTTTCTTTGCTACTTGCGAAAAGATGTTTCAATAATTGAGACACTTCTCTTGGTGCTCACAAGCATCCTTCTATCTGAGCGGATACATATGCTATGTGTTGCTTCAATTTTGTGATACTACCATGTACTTGTTCCCATAACAATGACATTTCACAAGTTTTTTACTTCCACTAATAGGAGTACCATGTTCCCATCCAATATCGCGCTGCTTTGGAGCCATACTGAAATATTAAAAATTATATGTTAATTTAAATTAAATTAAAATTAACATTAAAAGATTAAATTTGCACTAAATCAAATTTACAGTAAATTAAAACATTTCTAATGAATTAACATTAGATTAAATTACCTAGATTAAATTAAGTAGATTAAATAACTATATTAAATTTAGACTAATATTAGCTATATGTTAATTAGATTAATATTGCTTTATGTTAAATTAACTAGATTAATATTAGCTATATATATTACATTATATAGATTAAATTAACAAGATTAAATTTAGACTAATATTAACAAAATTAAAGCGAGAAATTATATAGATTAACAAAACTAAAGCGAGATTAAATTAACAAGAGGGGGAGAGAGAGAAACAAAGAAAGGGGAAGGAAAGAGACAGAGTCAGAGAGAAGAGAGCGATTGAGAGAGGGAGGGGGGAGAGAGAGACGGAAGAAGGAAATAGATAGAGAGAGCCTGAGAGATGGAGGGGGGAGAGAGAGATGTGGTAAGAGAGGGGAGGAGAGAGAGATAGGAGAGAGAAACAAAAAGGGGAGAGAGACCTGGAGGCGGAGAGAGAAACAGATCGATGATCGGAGCGACGGACGATCGGGCGGCGGAGCCGGGAGCTGGAGCGGAGTGGTGTTGGAGCGAGATCTGAGGTAAGTTTTGGGTTTTTTCTTTTCCTTTTTTTTCTCTTTAAACCCGTATCGTCATGGGTTCACAAGAAATTCAGACTGACTCGGCCGAGGATCGGATTCGACTCGGTCGAGTCAGACCGATTCGGCCGAATTGACTGAGTCGACTCTGATTCTCGACCGAGTCAGTCAATCGACACTAGAAAATGACAACTCGCGTATCGGAATCGTCTCAGCAATGGCCGAGACGTATCCGACTCCGTCGAGTCTTCGAACCGTGGGGGTTGGGGCCTTGTTTTGGACCCGTATATTTTAGGGTTAGATCCTAGGCGGATCTTACACTAGGCCTAGCCCCGACCCCAGCCTTGGCCTTTAAGGAGGCTTTTTGGGCCCTATCCATGGTCCAAATCATCTATCAAATATACACATTCTCCAATTAATATTACCATTACACCAATTAAGTGTTATCTTATAATTTTTTAAATTTAAAAGTCAATATAAAGACTCCATCTTAAATAACGTAGAGTTTGAGAGAAATAAGTAAGAAAAACAAACAGTCCCAATTCGGTGCTTCTTTACTATTCTTTAGGAGAGTGTACGGAAGGCTTGAGAACTGTTGGATCGTTTGGCAACTGTTTGAACCATTTGAACCGGTTGCTGTCTAACTCACATCACATACAACAAAAGGCTTCTGTATAAGAAACCACACGGGGGTTTTTATTTTTTTATTTTTCTTTTTCCCATTTTTGTCAGCTTGTGCTTATCTAATAGCCTCTCTCACCAGAATCCAATAGTTCCTCAGAAATCGCGTTAGTCCAAACCCGTAAGACTTGAGCCTTGCCCCCCTAATTGTGAGTAATAATGTATTAATAGAATTTATTATATAGCAAAACATTAGTAATTATAATATTTTAATAATAAGTATTACCTATTAATTAGTAATTATTAATGACAGAGTTAATTATTATCAAGCAATATTAACTACTTATTTTATTATTTATTATGAAATCAACAATAATCTTGTTGTAAATCTAATTCATTAGTGCAAAGTTAGCAACAATAATTCAATTTCGCCAACTGAGCATCTCAAGCGAGAAGGACACTTCCTTGCTAGTGGAAGGTCGGGGGTTTGAATCTCCTTGTCCACAATGAGTGGGATTTTTTCGAACTAAATTTATAGGAAGTACTATGAGACATATTTCACAATGACTCAACTGATGCAGGAAGTCATTAGGCTTGACTAACGGTTCATGGAGACTTATTTTACAACGTGCGGAGGCTACTAGGAGTTTCATGGAGATTAGATCACTACGATCTATGTATGCGCATTAGGCGTTCCATTTTTTCCTTATGAAAGTTTCTTTCTTTTTAGTGTGGTTTCTTTCCCCTACTATAGGACCTATGTTGTAAGCCTAAGCCTACATGCCTTTCTTCAAAAGATTGAAAAGAAACACCCAATCAGTCTACTTAGCATATTTATTTGATAAAAAAGTAAATAGTATAATATCATTTCAATAGGTCAAAAAGAAAACACTCAATCAGTCTACTTCGCATATTTATTAGATCAAGGTTCTAAATATCGGATATCGGGATCGTATCGGATCTGGTTTTTTCATATCGGATATATATCGGGGATGCACGCACATGTCGGGACTCGGGAGTTCATATCTGACACTATATATAATGAAATGTTGAGAACTAAAATTGATTTAGTGTCATAGATAATTATCAAATAAAAATGATGTAATATGCATGCAAAGATGGTAAAAAAAATAATGTACATTTGTACGCATTCATGGGTCGTGCAATAAATAAATTATTTCATGAAATTGAAAAATATAAGATTAGAAGTATGATTTATTTACTGGAAATCAAGCGTCATCACCGTCAATTCACGGAGGAGAAAATTAGGGCTCGATTTTTATTGAGGCACGACGATACAAACAATACTTGTATAATCGGGTGACAGGTCGGTTTTGGGTTCAATGCTGATGATTTTAAAAAAATGAACCAGTTAAAATAAATCCATATCAGTTGATTTTGCACCGACTCATATTGAACGATTCATTGGCCGATATTTCAAATATCGACCGTTTTTTGCTGCAGACGATATGGGCGAGCGATTTCCCCATATCGTATCGGCAGCAAGCAAAAACGAGATATCGGCCGATATTTAAAACATGGTATTAGATAAAAGAGTAAATAGTATTATATCATTATTAATAACTGTGAACATTCTTTTTTATTACTAAACTTTTATTCGGTTGAATCATTTATCCTATTGTTAGTTATTGTATTATTTCCTATTTGGTTATACAATATTTGTTCAATTATGGAAATTTATAATATATCTTTCTTATACAATATTATTAAAGTATAAAAATTAAGAATTAACTAATTAGTTATTATTCAATAGTATTCATTATGAAATGTTAATAATATTTTTGTGATAAATCTAATTAATTAGTGCAAAATAATCAAGAATAACTCAATTGCGACCAACTTAGCATATTTATAAATAAAAAATGGTGTTATGTCTAAACATCTAAACACTCCAAACCAAAGATCAAACAAAGACTCCAAAACTCTCTTTGCCTCAATAACATGCTTTTTAATGGGTCATGTCACCCCCCGTGCTGCTGATCTCTCTAAGTGCTCAGCTCAGAATATGATAGCATGTACTATAGTATAATCATGCATACACACAAGATGTGAAGAGACTTGCACTCTCTCAACCAGCTAACTAACACGTGTTTGAATCTGAAGTATACTACTGATACGTGTCAAAATCTCATCTATTGCAATAGGATCTTGTCACAATCTACTTTATCTGGTACTTTCCTATGTAAAAATGAGAAGCACTAAAGTATTTCTCGAAAAAATATAAGCCTTTTTTCTTTAATTTCTAAATAGCCTTAGGGCCCAAATAGAAGCCCTAGGGCTGGCTCCAAGGCCCTGGGGACAGTTGAATTAGGGCCCCGGGCTGGGTTAGGGCCAAATTTAAGGCCCTAATATTTTGGGTCGGGCCCTAGGCCCAGTCCGGCCGGATGGCCGATTATCATCCTTACAAATAATTAATGCAGCACCTGCACCTTGCAACCACGATTAGGGTTTTAGGGGGGGGGGTACAAACAATTTTAGTTAAATGGCTTCAAATTCTCGATTTGGGTACCACATACTACATTACCAAACCCATTTCTTAGTGCATAGACTTTGCCTTTAGTTAAATAGGTTTGGTTTGTGGTAATCCAACCCATTTCTCACTATCTTTTTACATATTTTCCTTTTGCAATATAATATTTAATAATTTAGCAAAGTAAGTTGTATACACCTCTTAGTACAATAAATTTGACATATTATCAAATCAAAATTACACATAATCAACCCATTAATTTGCCACAAGAAAATTAAGCCATAAGATAAGTTTTTTTTAACATGGATTAGACTCGATCCATTTTATATGTTTATGTTGAGAATTAGGTAATATATTTATGAATTCATTGTTTATATTACTCCATTATAATAACTGTTCGTGTCTTTAATATGTAAAAATTTATTTTAAAATTTCACTAAAAATCAATTAAGTTTATAAGATATAACTCATAATCCTAATTTTCCAAAATTTAGTGGATTAAGAAATATCCCTTGAAGGATGATTATTTTCGTTCAAAAATTTCTTATATGTATTAGTAATAAATAGAACTGTCAGTTAGCATAAAATTTTAGTAATTGCAATAAAAACACGGCCCTAAAAGACTTAAGATCCAAATAATTTGAAGATCATAGCTTAAAAATCATTAATAAAAATTTAAACACAGCTTAAAGATCACAAAAGACAACTTAACTTCAAAAGTTTCAAGTAAAAAAAGAGTTAAAATTTTTAAATTTGAAAATGTAACAGAATACATACTGAAATTAGAATAAAGCTATAGTATTATATTCTTTTGAAAACAATGCAACAATGATTTGAATATTATAGTAAATTTCTTCTAAACTTACTCTAAACTTCATCACTTACAGAAAAAGAATCATTGTAAAACATTAATAATATCTTTTTTAATTTTTTAAATGTCAAGTATCTTTTATTTTGTACAAATTCTGGTGCCAAAACTCCGATATTCCCAATCTAAAACCACTAAAATTACAGAAACTGCTGAAACCGATGCAACCGGAGAGGGGATCTGATATCAAAACTGAGTTTTCAAACCTTGAGTTTATGTTTGACTAGAATATCACCTTTTAGGTAGGACAACACATCGAAGGATTACAAGCTTGGATGTTGATACAGCAGATGATGAATCTATCAAAACCTGTGGACCAGGAATTTAAATGGCATTCTGTTTTGTTGCGGATTCATGGGTTCACTAGGCTTGATTATTGAATCGAGAGGGGCATGGGGTTAGGAGGCTGTGAAAGTTGGATTTTTCATATACTAATTTACACTGTTTTGGGGGAAGGTTGAGAGATATTATTTAAAACCTTGGATTTGCTGTTAAAACCTGACTTAGCCCATTATCCTTGTTTCCCAGGGAGTTTACCCAGATTCAAGAGTATGAAAAGATTGATCAAGATGTGATTCAGGAGAGGTGTGTCAGTGTTTTACTCTTGCATTGTCTTTTCAAGGTTCTTTTTTTTTTTTCCTGAGAGATGCCATACCATAAGATTTCTTGGATGCGAGGGGAAGGGAAGTGATTAGTTCCCTTCTGGGATTAGATTTGAGGTGTTTATTATGTTGAGCTCCTAGAGAATAACAAACCCAAAGAGGATTCCATGAAAGTTTGGGTATGAGATTTTAAGAATACATTTTCATTTTCATAATTGCTTCCCTTGTTAAGGCCAAGATTCTTATATTGAAAAGGTGGCCGAGAAACTTTGATTCACGTGAAGATCAATGTGTTTCCTAAGTCAGTCCTTTAAAGAACCATCGCCTTAGACCAGCTAACTAAGCGAGGAACATTTGAGCTAGCTAACTCTAAATTGTATCAATATTAACAGATGAAGAGAGATAATGTAGTCTGCAATGCTATATAAAGCATTACACAATTGACTTGAACACTGGGCTCAGAGAGTTTTTGTGGATTCAGCTGCATCATTTGCATGGATTAATTCAAGCATATGAGAAGCCTTGAATTTTATTTTATTTTTATTTTTTTCTTCGATATCACTTCTCTTTTCCAGCAAACTCTGATGACTAGCATTTCTAGTTGAACATATACTGTGATAATGTGATAGATGGACATTTCAGAGCCATTAAAAAACAGACATGTATTCTGTCCAGAGAAAACTAAGTTTAAATTATCATTATCCTATGAATATGTCATCAATTAGCTTGAGTGACAGCTGAAGTAGTGGATTGAGCTTGAAATGCTTAAAAGTGAATTTCATAATCCTGAAGTTGAAGGGTTTCACCTTTATAGTGCTATTGTATTGAAGTTTCTCATGTACTGTTCTTTTATTATTCAATAAAGGGTTATACTGTAATTATAGTTCACCAGAAATAGAGTTCAGCGTTCCTTCATTCTAACATGTTATTTTTTTTTTCCAGTATTTCTTGTTCATGTCCTACTGACTGCTATCCTATTGCCATTTCTTTACGCTCCTATAAAGCTTTAATAGAATGATCTCAATTCTGCTATCATTAAATTGCATGTTTCAATAAGACTTCAACGGTCGTATGCGCATAACACCTTATTCACCTGGAAATGTACATATTATGCTTCTTTTTGCATGCATCAATTTTACATTATATTTGAGACCTAAAATTAGATTATTAAGCAATGAATATGTCATATTCCCTTTTTTTTGTTTGTAGGTAGCCATCTGAATCCCATACTTGACTTCACAAACCCGCAACATGAGTAAGTCTTTTGCAAAATCACGTGTATATGAACTTCTACAATATAATTGCATCTTCTTTTGCATTTCTTTTATTTCCTTCCAGTGTAAGCTCTTTTCAACTAATTTGAGAAGAGTCCTGTTTTGGCATTTTTGTGGAAATGCCAGCTTAGAGAAGAAAATTGCTTCCATCCCCAGAGTCATTATAGTGAGTGAATGCAGCATCAGTAGCTCTTATGTTAAGCCCTAAATTGCACATTGACTTACTTAGTGACAATTCGAAGATGCTATAAAGATAGAAGGGCGTAGCACGATCACGAAAACCACATTATAGTTTCTGAGCTGTACAATATGTATGGCTTGGTTTCACAAACATGAGATTTCCAACCTGGACATGGACACAAGTCATAGAAGATCAATAATTTCAAGAAATTAAGATATAGCACTCCAGAATCATGTAAATCATGTTTACATGACATGTAGGAAACTTATAACCAAATGTAAATTTAGAAACTAATTGTATTTGTTTTTATTAGTCTGTGATCCCTTTTCCTTTTCCTTTTTTTTCCTTCTCTTTCTTCTCTTCTTTTTTTTCTTTTTTTTCCCGCAACAGGGAACTCTGTAAATTCTTATTTTATATAAGCTCGACACGACACACACACAATGTCTTTCACGTTATTATTAGTGCTAGGATGGTCGGGTTTATGTTTTATGGATCAGGAGTCAACAATGGCTCCATAGATCCTAGGATCTTCAGTTGCCTTGATCACCAGAAAGCTGACATGATATAGCCAATCTGACAACATTTCATCTGCACAGGAAATTTGCTATATTATGTGACGTTGTTAACTTTATTAATATCGAAGGTCAAAGAATCATAGTAAGTTAAAAAATTTAGGGAAGTGGTTGGTGGTTGGGGTTTGTGTGTGTGTTTATTTTCATGTGTTATTTAACTAGAATCACACAGACGAGATTATGTACTAGTAGCAGATCTAAATGACTCAATCCGTGGTAGGAGCTACAAGTATTGTTGAAAAGTTGGTCTTATTGAAGTTGAGGATACTTTAAAGAAAATGAAAATTGGACAAGTCTTGAGTGCTATAGAACCCGGTGATTTTCCTATTGTAATTTCAAAGTATCCACAAAATGATAAAAACTAAGAAATACAGACATGCAAGACAACCTGAGCACTGCGTCTCTGCCTTGTGCAGCGCCAATCACCCTGGAACCCTATGTGTTACAACAGTTTAGGAAGGCTCTGGATGTGATGTTCGTCTCGAGTTCTACTTTAAACCAGGTTCAAGGCGCATCTCAGGGGCCACATTTGTGGTCATTCTGGTCACAGGGTGTCACTATTCCACCCAGTATCCGTCTTGCTGTTCAAATCAGCTTGGCACCTCCAGCCACAAAACCCCACCCCACCCCCACCTCCCACACAAAAAAAAAAAGAAAGAAAGGAAAGGAAAAGAAAAAAAATCAGTTGGCTGCTGGATCAACCACCTTCATTTCTCCTCTTTACCTCTTCTTTCTTCCTTCTCTTTCTTTGTTTACTGCTTCACCTCTCTATTCCTTTTCATTTTTTTTCTCGTGTTCCTCTGTTTTCGCTCCTCTCCTCTTCTTTTTCTTTCTCTCTCCTCTTCCCTTTCTATTTCAGAATAGCAGGCACTGCTCTCTGCATTGGAGCTAACAACACTGACTTCAGAACTACTGGTGTTATGTTGGGTTATCTGTAAAAGAAAAGGATATTTCAAATTTTCAATTAGGTTCGATCATTTGGTAACTCAAATGTCAACAACATTTTACTCAACTTCATAGTCTCTTAGTTATTATGTAATAACTAGGTAGTAGATTTATATGTTAGTTGTTATGCTTACTATGTAACTGTGCTTGTAGATTAATGTTGATGAATCACCTTAAAAAAGCCTCATTTTAATGAATCATGTACCTCGAATTGCACCTTACACCTCAGACGTGCTTGGTACTTTGTGCCTCACGGCTTGCCTTGGCCCAGGACTACACTGAGAAAATGTCTAATTTATTGAGAAGTAAAAAGTTAAACAAATATTCGTGGTAACAAGCTTATTAGCCAGTGATTGAAATTTTGAAGAAAGTAATTGACAGAAAGAAAAGAAATGCTTCTTCAGTACTATCTGATTGTTGGAATACCCACAAAATTCATGGTGAAGATTTTTATCAGCTACACGATCAGCCAGCTTTGTATATCAGAGTTTACACAAGAAATGATTGTAGCTGTAATAAGGATGTTAGGATGGATGTCTGAAAATATGCTAAAACATAAAATAAGAAACAAGTGCCCTATAAGAACTTAAAGATGCACAAAATTTGAGGTTAAGATCTTGGAAAAATATGTTAAGGCGGTTTGGAGTTTGGAATGTGTAAAGGAGATTGTTGAGAACGCCATTATGATTGATATGATCACTCGATGGAGCAATAAGACCGAGTGGTACACATAGGCGGGGGTGGACTGAGGCAGCAAAAAGAATATTATCGTTATGAGAGAGAAGATAGCTCCTAACAGAGTTGAATGGGAAAAGCATTCATGTGAACGACCCCAGAGTTTTGAATAAAGGTTTTGTTGTTATTGTTGCACTCCTTATAAGGATTGTGCTCAGTACATAATGACGCTTGCCAAGAATGCCTATATCAAATAGTTGCAGTTGTTTTCTGGTTCAGACTTGTAATTTCAATTGGTGCCTTTTCTGAATTTAATTATTGTATAATTTGTCATGTGCCTTTTCATATTTATTGCTATAAAACTTGATAGCTATCATGTTAGTTTCTTGTTTTCTGTTCTGTATTACTAATTTTGTTTCACACCTCAGAGGTCCTTGGGGTGCTCTATCCCCTATTCCTGAAAGCAATGCTATTGCAATCAATGAACAGGTTTGTTCTTTCACTTTCTCCTCTTTGTTTATTTTGTAATCTTTTACCCCTTTCTTCACTTTTTCTTTGGGAGTTTTCGACCTATCCTGTTTCTTTTGGAAATGATATACTATCCAATTCCTCTTTATTCCTTGGTTGTTACTTCAATTGTGTTTGATATGCATTGAAAGCTTAGATAGCCAAGACAATTGGAAGAATGTAACAGGCTTATTGATGCCTGATTATAAAGTGTATTTTGCTCTGCCCATTAATATTCCGTTGATGAATTTGCATGTACTAGATGTTCTATATTTGTGACACCATCCAATGGAAATGATTGGAAGCAGATGCCAGCGGTCAGCAATTCTAAAACTACCAAATGTTGTCTTACAGAAGAATAAATATTCTGTCAGAAGCTTGAAAAAATTGGAAGCTTGATAGTCTCACTTGGCAGATAATTTAATTTTTTGTGTGCTAGTCAATAATTATTTTGAAAGAAAGAAACTGTTTACTGTTCAAATATTCTTATCTTCTTGTCAAAGATCTGTTCGTGCCAATTCACAAACATACTACGGTCAATCTATGGGTTATATATAGTAACCATTGATATATAGTTGTCCATGATGAATCAGTTATATTCTATGGTTAATCTACCAGTGAGTTTGATTTAGTTGAACTGCATGAAGAATCTACTTCTAGTGTGGAAAAAACTTGGAGTAAGCAATTCTTGTCCCACTTCTAATAAAGAATCCCTCTTTACAAGCCCATCATTTTCAAGGGCTTCTCTTAACTTCTCCAGAACTATCTGTTTTCTCAACCTTCAGATTTTCAGTCGCATGATCCCCTAGCTTTAAATGCTTTCCCACATTTGATGATCTAAATAATTTAAGTCCCTAACTATACTAATGGGTTCCAATACTATTGCAATAAGGAGCTCAAATCCTAATTGATAATTTGATATCTTCCCATGAATTGGTTGTCCAAGAAATCAGTTCCTCCACTGAAATTGCATCAGCTCTTGATTTCTGACATTATTTATCAAGTGATTTCTTGATTTTCTTAACATCTTCTATGCTTGATCATATTTCAAATCCCAACTATAATCTTATAATTTCTCCTTCCAATTATGCAACACTTGCCTGACTGTCCTGGTCCATTTAAGAACTGTTGATCTCACTAATGTGTATAGTAGGAGGATTCCGTTCTATTTTACTATTTACCAAATTAGACTTGACAGTTGCTTCAACACTCTTTATCAGAGGCCTGTGTAATCCCTATCTTTGTAGATACTAAATTACTAATAATTCTTCTGCCTGGTCAGATTCCTTATCTAGGTTCGCAGCATGCACAAGCTAGGGCCTTACTAGTTGAGCTCTCAGCTTGAGAGGTTTTTTTTTTTTAAACCTATAGACTTTTAGGAAAAACTTCCCAACCTGGTCATTTGTCATGAAGTGGTTAAAACTTTACAGAATGTCCTCCACAACTTGGTTCATAGATCAGAAAAAAAGGTTGATGGTTAAGCATTTCTTTTTTTCTTTCTTTCAACAAGTCTATGGCATACCTACATTTACACTATCAACATCCGTCTGTGCCTCATAAGTCATAATTGACCAGCACTCTTTGCTTCTGAACATCCATCCAATTGTATTCATGTTAGATCCTTAGAGTTGACTTGATATTTCATCATTTCTTTTATTTTTGTCATTATGCTTTATTGCTTTTCAATTTTATAGATATGTGACAGATTGCTATATTCTTGAACAGGAAGGATCCATCTTCTCAGCTGCTGGGGATTCTTGTGCTTATTGTTGGGATGTGGTACGTATTTAAAGGTAAAATTCTAGATTATGAGTTAAAGATTTCAGAGCAACCGTACATTTGCTCGATTAGGTGGATATTTTCCTATAAATCTTTTTCTTCCTCTTTTTGTGAAAAAAACCTACATACAACTCTGACTCATTATTACTGCAGGAGACAGGCAAAAGAAAAGTTGTCTTTAAGGGGCACTCAGATTACTTGCACTGTGTTGTTTCTTGTAAATCCAGAAACCAGGTTTGTTCATTGTTTTTATGTCATTTTCCTTGCATAAAGTTTCTGACAGCACGTTCAACATTTCTTTCTGATACAGTTAGAGACAGTGTGCACAAACTTATTTTAGCTAGTAGTAATCTTAATGGAAACTTATAGACCACTAATGAACTTTTAACATAGAGACAGATATGGATCAGAGTCATCAGACATGCAGCATGACACAGTCATGAGGAAAGGTTGACACATGATACAATGGAAATACTAGGACATGGATACATTGTCAAGCATTAATAAATCATATACATGATCTATGATAGTGTTGGGACTCCTTTGTGGCTCTTAGGCTCTAAGATGCCTAGAAACAACAACTGCAATTACCTATAGAAAATTTGTCATCTTAATTCATTCTTTAGAAGCTCTTATTAAGGAGAATTATCGGGACAGTTGCTCCATTTTCACATGAGCTTATAACCAACGACAACAACAACAACAACTAAGCCATTTGTCCCAAGTATTTGGGGTAGGCTACATGAACCAAAAGAGAATTACGCCGGATCGGGCACATGGATCAGCTTTCTCCACTCATTCCTATCGAGCAATATGCCTTCACTAAGACCTTTAGCCTCTATATCTTGTCTAATTACCTCCATCCATGTTTTCTTCGGTCTCCCCTGCGCTCTTTTAACTTCACATGAGCTTATGCCTTCACATGAGCTTATAACCGATAAGTTATATTTCCTAACTGTTAGATGGCCTACTAAGTTCTATGTGAAATCGACATATCTCCTTGGCTAGGAATTTGTGACCAAAAACTTGGCTTGACGTTAGGTTGATGAACAATAAATTCCTCTAATCTTTCCTAGAACCCTTTTATGGTTTTGTGTTCAATAGCCTATCCCATTTTGATAGGGAAAGGCTTTGGTACTGATGATGTGATTTGTGTACATGAATCTTGGACATGGATTCACTGACACTAAATCCTAAAAGAACTATGGCAACAAAATAACAGTGATACGGCAATTGAACATCCAAACTAATTTATCCATGAACATAAAATTGATATTTGACAACTCTGCTACAAAAATTGCTTATGATAAAAAATTGGCAGTCACGTTTGGATGACCTTGGATAAACACTAGTGCTCGGCTCATCGATGAACTTAATGTATCTCATTTCCATATTGGAACATATTCTTCTTTTTTATTTTCATATTAATTATTTCTCTGATAAATTTGGATGAATGAATATTATTTAAACAGTTTCAGTACAAAAATTAAATGAAAAAAAAATCTTATGCCAATCAGGCAATCCTTATAGAAAAATTGCCAAGAAGTCTTAATGCTTCAGAACTTTGACCACTGCAAACTTACCTTTAACTGATATCGATGGCTGCTTCTTGAATCCTTCTCTGATCAACCTGAACCTTTTTAGAATATATTCGTGAATACCAGCAACTAGAAACAACAACATCTTGATACTCTTAATGTGTATTCTTTAAATTTTATTGAACAAGTGCACTCACCAACTTGATTTTGTTGGATTTTAGTTTTTCAGTTTGATGATACTTTTCAATATGTTTATGGGTTTGATATCTACAAGGATAATATGTAATTTGAAGTCAACTAATTGAATTCTCAATTTATTTTGGGTTATCATAGGTTCCTTTCTGATACAAGGGTGTTACAATATAAAAGTATTTTCCACAACCCTCACCATAATTTTTTAATTTTGGTGCAGTGGCAAAGGCTTTAAGATGGTATAAGAGCTAACCAGGTTCATATTCAATGGGGCTTGTATTTAAAGCAAACTTTAGAAAAGAATCCCATTGCTGAGAAAACCCAGGTTTCATCCCACTAAAGGACGTTTGACTTACAAGGGAGTGTTAAGAGTTCTAATACAGCGACAAGGACTTAATAGTCCTGTCACTGCACCAAATCACATAACTTGTCTTGAGGGTTGAGGAAATTATATTTATCCTCGAACACTCCGCTGCAGGTTGAATGTCCTTTTTGTCATGGGTAAAAATTGTGCAATTTCTTTTTCTAACTAATTCACACAAAAATCCATGCCCAACTTGATTTTAACCTTGGTGGCTACCGTATTAATTTCCATGTCACTGCAGCAAAATTCCAAAGTTGTAGTGATGGTTTTTAGTTATAACTTGCAAGCAAGTTTATACCATGGTATAAGAAATGGGTATAAGCAATACCTAGTAAGCGTATAGCTTATACAACAAAAGACAAAAGTATGGTAGTTATTCCATATATCATACATTAGTTAATACCTTATTGCTTTTTAGTGTTTTGGCAGAGGTATAAAGGTTTTATACCACGCTCATACCTTTTCCTAACTGTACATGAGGTTTCACCTATCTAAATTGCATATTACTATGTGCAAAATAAAATAACCGCATGCAACTTTACTCTAAAGCACAAGTTGCCAGGTAATGTGCTTCGGTTTCAATACACTTTGTCTACCGCATATTATTTCGTTTAAAGTCTCTACCTATGTCCAGTTTAAGAAATCCAGCATTCCTGTTATTGTTATGGTGTTATAACTTCTCTGAGATCGTTTGTCTTGTATTAGACAATTGCTTTCATTTACAGCTTGTATGCAAGGGACTTGTTCTGTAAAATTCGGAGATCAATATTTACTTTGCTTCTTTGACCTAGTTTTAAGTATGTGTAGTTTCCTTTGTCAGAATTTTAGAAAAAGAGATTTTCATATTATTATTGATGTGGGCAATGCTCCCAAATATATATGCATCATAATTACATGATTAAAAAAATCTCTAATCCTAATACAAATACTTCTTATAACATAAGTAGGTCTCCTAATAACATATAGAAACATGACTCGTAGTAGTATATAGAAACTTAACTTCTAATATTGTAACTACAATATGACTCCTAATAGGTAACTATAATAATCAAATATTTTAGCACTCCACCTCAAGCTGAAGTACAGATGTTAATGATGCCCAGCTTGTTACAAATACTAGTAAAACATATCCTAATAAAATTTTCACACTAATAATTTGATGCCACACTGCTGATTCGATGTCACAATGCTGGAGCATTGATCAAGACAATAGTGATTCTACGTTGCTGAAGCATTGATGTCGATATTGAAGATGTCAATCAAAACGTGAAAATCACATGATCCTTGGATATAATTAGGATTTTAGAGTTTTCCAAACTCAGTAGAAGTGGAGGTTTTGGAGATCCTTAAACATCGTAAGAGAGGTTTTGAGAGATATCAAACTGAGGCAGCAGAAAAAAGAAGTTTTAAGTGATTCTAAAACTCAGTAATAATAGAAGATAATGTTTTGAGAGATTCTCAAACTCAGTAGAGTAAATACCAAAACACACGCACAGACTTTGCCATAGACAAATAATTCTTCTTCTTGAGTTTGGCAATAGAAATTAACATAAATTGTGTAATACGAGCCGTAGATGGTTACAATTGACTCAACAGAGACGATAAAAAGTAGCAAAAGCCTCAAGTGTAGATGATATAATGCAGTTGTTGCTATGAAGATGATTAGAGACAATCAGAGGTGATATTGAGGCAGTAGGAGGCAGCAGGAAGTGCTGGCGAGTCCTGCAGAGGTGATCGAGAACTCAAAATTCAGCCGACAGGACCAGGAGAGGACTTTAGATGGTGTAGAAATTGATATCAGTTAGGGTTTGTGATGATCATGACTGGTAGGAGATCAGTTAGTAAGGAGATGATGAAGTGAGACGCTTATGTTTGAGTTTTTTTATGAACAGTACCTTGTACAGTGTTAGCACTGTTCATGATGAATAGTACCCACGACAATGACCAAATGAACAATATTTTTTAGACGAAGGCAAGAAAAGCCAGGGTTAGAATTTTTGCTCCGATGCCGTGTCAGAATTTTCGAAAAAGAGATTTTTGTATTATTATTGATGTGGGCAATGCCCCCAAATATATAGGCATCACAATTACATGATAAGAAAAGCTCTAATCTTAATACAATTACTTCTCATAATATAAGTATTATTCATGATAACATATAGAAACATGACTTCCAGTAACATATAAAAACATGACTCTTAATATGATAACTACAATATCACTCCTAATAGATAACTATAATAATCAAAGACTTTAACACCCTCATCTCATTCCAACCACTGCTCAAAGAAAAAAGATGTGTCAATTTCTGCAAGACGTAGAGGGAATTGTGTGAAAGGAGAAACCCTTCAATGATAAAATAATCAGGACCCCTGGGTTACTAGGAATTGCTATTCATGATTTTCAATTCCTTGATTTAGTCTAATTCCTCTGTTTATTTGCTCAATTTTAATTGGATTTGATGCTCAAAGCGAGTGAATTCTGATTGACAAAATCTAAGTTGATAATGTGAGCTGAAGTGGATTTGTAGTTGCTTTCTTCAAAAATTTGATTTCCTGTCGGTAGCTTGCAACTTTTATAGGAGGCCCACCATTGTATCACTGGTTTTTTATCGCTAATCATGTTATGGACTTGTGGAGTTAATTGGTTTTTACTAGGTGTTTGGTACTATTTACTCTTAAATTCTTATTCTATGCCTTTACCCTGTACTCTTCCAGATCATTACTGGTTCTGAAGATGGAACATCACGTATATGGGGTAAGCTTATACCTTTAATTACACTTTAGACAAAAATTTTTTTGACTAGAAGTCCAATACCAAATTGAATACATCTAATCTGAAAAGTAAAATAGATTCTAAACTAGCGTAAATTCCTGAACAGTCATGAAGTTGTTAGTTTAACATGTTGACATAGGTCCTTAAACTGAATGGGAAAAAAAAGAATTCATGTAGCCAACCCCAAAGAATTGGGATAAGATTTGCTGCTGTCATTCTTGTGATTATTTATAATGTAATCATGAAGTTGCTGCCAATATGCACAATAAGGAAGTGTAGAAAGCTCAGCCAATATGACAAGTTAGTCAGAAATTAAAAGAGTCTAGAATCAATTGGACAACTGCACACTGGAATCACTTGCTGTTGTTGATACCCTTGATAGCAAAACACAATCTCTTATGTATAAAACTGGTTGTGAGGGTGCGATAAAGCTTAAACCCAATGTTTTGGCAGATTGGGAAGAGGCTCATGTATTTCTTTTTTCAAAAAGAAACTTTTTTCCGGGTGTTGGTTACAGGTTTACGTAAAATACAACTAGTACAACTCACTTTTTCTTTCTTATGGCTGTATGTTTCTTTAGTGTACAGTTATCACATGTGATCCTTTATTTCTCTAAGTCTCTACAAAACTAAAATTGTTGAGAATATGAAAATGAGAAAAGAAACATGGTAGCATCCACATACAGCTCAGTATGCTTCCTCCACAACAATCTTATTCACCATGTTAATGTATCAACACAATAAGCAAGAGAATCTCATTATAGTGTTAGGTCATTCCTTTTACTCATTCCTTATACCAGGGTCATAAAACATATTGGTCTTCTAATGCATGCTATTACTTGTAATCTGCAGACTGTAGAAGTGGAGTATGTACTCGAGTTTTATATCCAGAAAAGGGCTATAAGTCGAAGGAGTCTTCATGGGTCAGTTGCATAGCCATTGATACAAGTGAAAGTTGGCTGGTAAAAGCTTTTGTCAGAAAGTCACTCTCTTTTACAATTTGTTTCCTAAGAACCTGCTTAATTAGTATGTTTAAGTAAAATTGATCCTTTAGCTACCTCCTCATATATTTTAAACTTCAGTAGTACAAAGAATTCTTGGACTGTTTATTATTTATAAGAAATATCTGAAGCATGAGCAGCACTGCCAGCACATACATATGTATGCCTGTATATGTATGTTTGTATGAATGAAATATTGGATGTCTTCCATTTTCTTTGGTGTTTATATTCATCTTTTTCTCATTCCTTTCTACTTATATCATTTCAATTTGGTTCTTTTTAAGAAAAGGGCTTCAATCTTTGAATGCACATTCTAGTTTAGCTGCATTCTAAGATGAAGAGTGTACAGTTTTATCATTTTTATGTCAAGGTCAAGGATAGGCATATCCAAATTTATTATTAAAATCAGTTTGTTCCTCCCCCAGGTTTGTGGCACTGGTAGGGGACTATCAGCTTGGAGTCTACTTTCATGTGAATGCATCTTTAGCATTGATAACCGTGTTTCTACACAAGATTTGCTGTTTGACGACAATCAAGTGAGCTCTTTTTTGTTGACATTTATGAGTCATAATCTGTACATCCTGTAAATCCCAGTTTTATATGTGATAGTCATTTGTTTGTCGTATACTCATATCAAGTTGCAAATTATGCATCCATAATCCATTCTCAGTGTTACTCCCATGCATTTCTTTCTTTATTTTGTTTGGCTCTGGTATATATTTTTTCCTCCTATGATTGACAAGCTCCTTTATTGTTAGAAAGATGTTTTTCCCCATTAAGATATTCGTGGTTTTCTCTTATAACACTCTTTCTTATTTTGATTCGAGTCATGGACATATCAACAAGCCTTATCCTGTCACCTTCTGGAATGGATCTAGTGATTTTCGTCATATGTGTTTTTATCATGTTGAATTCCCAATATTGAAGTGATGAGCATAAGCCTGTAATTCTGTGAAATCTTTGTAGCTACTCTATGTTGTCTCTTCTTTTTGCAGCATACTTGGGAAGTCCATCTGTCAAGCACAATTATACTTTATTCATTTGTTTTGCTAAAAAATTGGCTTGTCTAACAGTAACTTAAAATTGAAAAAGTTATGATAATTGCAACCTTCTATTTGGAGTTCCTCCTATCGTTGGACATTGAAATGGATTATTTCTAAATATCCCTCGAGGGAACTTTAATAGTGAGATCTCTGATCATCAAATCTTCAGTGGAATGGAGAAGTAGCATATTTTGCTTTGCAATTTTATTCTTAATGAATTTTCCTTAGCAGTCCGCAATCACTGAATCGTCTCACATGCTTAAGTTTTACTTCTTCACTGTCTCAACTAAATCTTACAGACCATAATTTGAATTGTTCACTTTAAATCCATATATCACTTTCCAATATGTTTAGCATTTGCAGGTCAATTTCTTGTTGATGATCTCCCAATGATGATTCAAACTGTTATGTTCGCGTGTATAAATTTTGATTCATTATATATTTTATCCAACTTTATTCATAAATCTAAAACCCGTAATTCACAGCTAGTTTCTTTGTTTAAATCAATGTATGTTGTTTCTCAATTACGGTATATGCTATAGATAGTTATTACGGGGAAAGGAACACTAGATGCTTGTTTAAACAGAGCAGGAGGCTTGATTTTTGACTAAGTAGTCTTATGTGGTCCCTATTACATGGGAACTGCAAAGTTTTTTTCTGCATATAGCAGGTATCATATTTGGTTTCTCTCATTTTATGATATCATTTTCACTTAGTATCTTGATTTTTTTTTTTTTATAATATTGACCGCATATTCTAAAGTTATCACATACTTTTGTCAGCACAACTTGATATGATATATGTTACCTTCCCAATAAGAGAATACGGAGCTCAGAGTGTGTTGAAAGTGGTTGGTCTACAAGTTCACTTGCAGATTCGTTACAAATGCACTGCATTATCATTCCTCCTAGCCTGTTAAGCAATCTACTATCTTGTTCCTGTGTCCAGTCCTAGTAAATGAATTTAGTTAATGGAAAGGATTAATTAAATTCATTTTCTTTAATACACCAACTTTTATTTAGAAAATAGGGAGAAACGATAAGATTTTCTTGTTTATTGTTTTACTTTTTCCCTTAATATTTTCTGTCAGTGTTAGATGTATCTGAACAAGAATACATGCAGTTATGCACAAATTATCTTGGGAATGAGAGAGGATTGGATTTTTCTGTGATTAGCTGACTTGCAGTATGCATATGTTTTGGATTATCAGGTTTGTATCCTTAAGAATCCAGATCTGGACCCCACAAGAAAAAGGATCTTCTAGGATATGTACCCTTCCGATTAATTGATGGATTTAATATTATTAGGTATCCGAACAAGAAAACTCGGGTCGGATTTGGATAAGATTATCAGGTAATCCAGGTCTAAGCTGATAGAGGTCTGTAAAGAAAAGCAGCCTGCTAGCCTCTGTCTACTGAGCCATATCAATTTACAAATAGTCTCAATCATGTAAACAGATATTGTTCAATTAAAGAAATTCCGTTTTTTCTGACAAGTGTTTGCCTTTCTTATTAGTTTTCTTCAACTTAAAACTTGCCATGATTTCTTGGGATGTAAACAGATTGCATATGGATTGATATAGATCTGACAATGTTGATGTACAATATCATTTATTGCATACATATATCTTTTCGAAGGAAATTTTAAAATCCATATTTTATACCATTGGGTACAGATAGAGTTCCGATATGGACAATGATCATCATTAAGCACAAATAGATGCGGGTATAACCCATTTGAACAATGACTTATCTGGTAGAACTAATACGTAGATGAAGCAACAGCAACTAACAAATTAAATGCCTGAAGGTATGAGCAGATATTCTCCAATTACTATTGCACCAATTCTGTTGTGAACCAAATTGGTAACGGGTAATGGATTATATGTAATATGGTCGTATATTAGGGTTGTAATGAGCAACAGATTATGTACGCATATACTCAGATATTCAAGTCCAAATCCAAGCTTTTAATTTATTAACTGATTCTGACCTCTGGTCTAAAAATAATTCCATTTCGATATATCTCAATTTGATTTACTTTCTTGTGCATACGTATTGTTTGGCATTTTTCTTTTTCTTTTTCTTTTTCTTCCTTTTTCCTTTTTCCTTTGTCTCTTTATTCAATCTTTACTAATATAAAGTTCACATCTTTAGGATTTTTTTACTGTTAATTTCTTAATTTCTATTTTTTTACTATGGTTTATGTCTTCCTTCTTTGACTGTTAACTTTCCCCATCTTTCAGATTCTGGCAGCTGGTTCTGAACCTCTGCTGACACGGTTAGCATTAATGGAAGTGTTCTTTCACAAATCCAGTGTGCTCCTCACTCAGTATTTTCGGTCTGCCATCATCCCTCTGGGGTATGTTTGTCTTTCTTTTCCTTTTAAAATAAGAAATATCATGTTTGTTGGGTGTGCTACAGATAAACTTTATCAAATATCATATGCTAGTTAATTTCTTGCACTCATGTTTGTTTCTCTAAATTTTTTGCTCAATAGGAAACCTAATTTATAATGTTTTCTATGAGAAAGGAAGAAACCTCTTACTCAACAATTCATCAAATTTTCATGTTTCTGTTTCATTCATCGTTTTGTTCATAATGGACTGGAAGAGTAGAAGTCTTGAAAGCCAAACTGCAGATCCTTTACAAGGGACCACTTGTTGAAGATGTCATTATCTTTTAAGAAGAAAATAAACTCTCCAGTAGAAGCACTTGTTTCATTTGTTATAATTTTAGCCATCTTGTTATGACTTATTTCCTATTATCTTTCTCAGGACAAATTGTAATGCAGAAACCACATAGTTGAGTGATGTAATCATCTAGTTTTCGGACAAGACAAAGTGAATGAACCCACAAGATTTTTTTCCCCTACAAGTTGACTCTTTTAGGCAAGACCAGTGTCAGAAATTGCATATGAATAACTAGAAAAGTATCTTTTAGGTTATATAAAGCAATTTTTAAGAAAAAGAACCATGGCCAACTGTGCAATTGACTGCTTCGCTGTTTCAGGTTGTTTCATTGCTCTTCTTATCCACCCTTTCCTGTCCAACCTTGTTTTTCTGACATGATCAGCACCAAGGTCTACAGTTTTGGAATTCTGAAAGGAAAATGGGAATAAAGAAGAGAGAAATGACAAACCCGCAGTTTTGTGATCCTTAGAAATCAGTTCAAGAGAAAGCTCAGCTCTCTTCGTTCTCACCTATCCATAGAGCAACCCAGCATTGATTGATAGTGCATCAAGAAGGGTGTACTCTATTACTCTACTGAATAGTTTGCTCCTATTAGTACAGCGCCCCCCCCCCCCCCCCCCCCCCCACCCACCACCCCAAATGAGGATTTCTCAGTTGTATTCTCCACTGGGTTCACTATTCCATTCTGCTATAACGTGCCACAATGCTTGTGGGTTGGGGAATTTCATGTCAACTTTGCAAGCTTTTGCTGTCCGGTTATGTAAGCAGCTAGGTGAATCTGGTTAGCGTAGCTTAAGTATTTTATATCTAGAGATGAGAATAGTTCAGGCCTCAATTCATATTACATTTCAACCTTTTCCTTTGTGCATTTGTTGATTAGACTTTCTGCTAATACTGTGGCATTTGTTGGTTAGACTTTCACATCTTTCGCTCGTGAAACTTGGTGTTGCTGCTGACTCCCATTGCAGCCTGAGCCATTTGCAGTAGTGCAAACATGCGTTCCATGTCTTTATTTCTTTTACTCAATCCTTTCTGCTCCCGTCTTTTGTACTGGAGCTAGGAGATCTTTTTCTTTTTATTCAAACAATCATTTTGCTTCAGAAACTAACCCAAAAGTTACTTTAATTTGATTTTCTAGGTTACAGCTGTTGGTGGCTTTGGGGGCTTGGTAGATGTCATTTCACAGTTCGGTAGCCATTTGTGCACATTTTGCTGTAGAGGCATGAATGGGGATGTATGAACCAGTATTCAATGCACTGGTATGTCCAGCTTTAAGGCCCTTGTGTTATCCAGTAAATTTTCCACTGTTGATATTGTAGATCATTTTTTGTATTTATATGTGACAGTATTAATTACAGCACACAACCAAGCAGCAAAGCTTTTTTTTTAATAAATCTTTGTTTTTCCCCTTTTCTTCCTCATTCAGCTCAGTTAAAGGCCACGTTGGGCTCATGACACATCCTCTATTGACTTGGCAACAGCAACTAGTATCATCATTGTTGTTGTCGTCGTCTTCTTTTCTTTCGATGATCTTGATTTGTTAATTCTATTCTCATATTGACATTTTGGGTTGCTTGCCGGCGGTGGGCTTGGCTTCGCCCTGGGGAACCTTTTGCAGTGATTGACTCAACATCTGCGAATTGGGATCTATGTTTAGACATGGTTTTCTAAGATATGAAAGTTTACCTTAAATGTTTAGGTACATTCATGGTCATCTGGCCACAGTTTGTTGTACTTAGGGCCTTCATTATCGTTTCGAGGGAGATGTACTTGAATCCAGATTTGGTCTGCGAGGTTAGACATTTATATTATTTTATTTTGTTCAGTTTTGTTTATTGGGAGGGATTGAATTTACCGAGTTATTCCAGTTATTCTCGTCAAAGTGGGGCATGATATAATTGCTCTTTATGTATTTCAGACACTTTTATGTTTTGGTATTCAGAAGAAAATTTTGCTGTCAACAGGATGCTTGTATGCTGTTTAACTGAACAAAGATTGCCCAAGTTCACACAACTCGTGTCTATTATTTCATCGTAAATAGGAGAGCGTAGAGAATGAGTAGAAATTGAGGCCCAAAGCAAGCAAGCGTGAAGTCATTGTTTGCACACGCGGTAGTTTTATTTTCACCATTCATTGTCTGAAGGAAAGATTTTCTTGTCTTTTTCTTCACTTTTTTCTTTTTATGGTTGTTTGGCAACCCGAGAGTGAGACTGACCGAGTGAAACTGGTTTTTTTTCTTACTAGCAAGTTAATAAAATGAAGTGTTTATTTGCATGTAGGTGAAAAGATGATGCTACAAGAAAGGGAAAAAAAAAAAAAAGCTAATGTAACAGGACTTTCTTTTACAAATATCAGGCTTGTTGTCTCTCTTTCAACGGCCACTTTCAAATTTTAAGACACCAAGAAGTAACCCGAAGTAAGAAATGTAGGATATCTTATGTGAATGCAAGATACTTCCACATTTTTCAAAACCATATTTTTCCTAAACAAACATGGAATCATGTGGGAGTACAGAAAATTGCTCGTGAGTTTCGTGCTACATTCTGTCAGAAATAAGACCAGCCAAAAGTTTTCAACTGTAGCAAAACTGCTGTTGAAGAAAATCCACAGTTACCATGATTCAAGGCACCCTATTATTAACCATTGAAGTCGCCGGAGCACTGAAAAACTATTCACACAACAATGCCAATTGCCAACTGAAGGCAGGCAAGGGCATGTTGTTGACCTTTGTACATATAAATGTAATGCCACATTCGGATAATCGACATGCTCGCATACACATCCCTTCTCCAGTACGGCCCCGATGAGACAAACCAGACTAACGGCTACCTAAATTTACAGATGGTTAACCTACAAAGGTACATTTATTCAAGAAAATGCCGTTCAGGCTATGAAAAATCTCATCTACGCCAAGGTCACAATTTCGCCACGCTGACCTACAGTGTTGAACAGCACAAGAAATCAGAAAGGAATTCGCAAGAGCAAGCAACAGTTAATTCTCTACTTACATCTCTCAAGTATTTCGTCTGCCAGCAGCACCAAAGATTCCGCCTCTTCCTGCATGCTCAAGATCCTTTCGGCCTCCTTGACTGCTTCAGATGCTAGAAATGATTTAGCCTCCGCCTCCGCAATTTTGTAAGCTATGGTATCTGCAGCTTCCTCTACGCTTCGATGGCTGAGTTGCATGGTCCAGAGCTTTGAAGCAGCTTTGACCGATGGGTTGGGTCTTTCTGTTTTTGTGTTGGAGTTTTTGCTGCAAAGGTTGATTCTTTGAGCTTATACCCTTTCTGACCCTGCATTCCAGTAATCCCGAATACATTAGCCAGTCCATGGTAGACTAATGTGATACCCTTGGACACCACGGACTCGCGCTGTCACCAAATATCTAGTGACATAATAAATTAAAAATGAACCAAGAAAACTGTTCCTCGACAATATTACACATTTAATTGCTGCAGCGCCCAAGTTACTAAAAAAGAATAAATAATAATATAAAATAAATCAGTCCAGATGCTATAAGTGGGAAACTGTATGAGAAAAAAAGAGAGAGAAAGAATGCAATCTAATCAGCCTATAAATTTTGCATTGCATGTTGTACAAAAGAAAATATATGAAAAGTGGACTACAACAACAACAAAATCTTTATCCCAACATCCTAAAGTTGGCTACATGAATCTTTTTCTTTCATTCGACTCTATCAAGGGCCATGTTATCATTAACGTGAAGGATTAATTGCCTGCATCCAAGTTCGTTCAGGTCCTCTTCCAGTCTTTATTGCCTCATTAACTATGACCATATCGTTTTTTCTAATTGGTGCACTTATCGCCCTGTGTTGCATATACCGAAACCATCCTTCAATCAATTCTTTAACTTCGTACCAGTGTACTCATTTTTTATCTTCTCTTTTACTGTATTGTCACTCATCTCTCTCGGCACTCTCATTTCTACACTTATTTTTTGACATGCTTCTTAATTTTCTAACATTTCTGAATCAAAAATATAGCAGGTCTCATAGTTGTTCTACAGAGTTTTCCCTTCAATTTATGGGTACACCTAAAGCTCAACAAAAGCTCCATTTCAGTTGTCTCGCTCTGAATCACAACTTTCTCAATTCCACTATCCTAATGAATGATTGATGTCAAATAACGAAAATGAGCATTATGAGGTACTTGACAATCAGTGTTGTATGCCCGTTTCTTCTTAGCATTTTGCTAAAACTTATATTCCGTATATTTGGTTTTCATTCTACTAATTCTCAAATCCTTTCTATTCCAAGGTTTCTCATGCAAAAAGCAGGCTACAAAGGAAAATAAGTACCCTGATAATCTGAGATAGACAAAATTTATGAGACACTCCGAGGTGCAAGGGTTGGAATCTGAAACTATTCACGAAGTATATCATACTAAGAAAGAAGGACTAGAAATCACAGTAGAAAAGAGTTGCGGGAGAGAACGGAATGCAATATATGATAATCTATGTCAAAACTGCCTATGGCGCGCGCACACAGGCACGCCCCCCCCCCCCCCCCCCAACCAAACACACACACACACACACACACACACACAGAGAGAGAGAGAGAGAGAGAGAGAGAGAGAGAGAGAGAGAGAGAGAGAGAGAGAGAGACTTGTGTCATTCGGATGGGATTTGAATGTCGGATGAGAGAGAGACTTGTGTCATTCCGGATGGATTTGAATGTCGGATGTAGGTATTTGAGTGAAAAAGATTCGGGCTCTTCCCTCTAAGGCGGAACGCTCCCCTACCGATGCATTTTGACATCCCACAGCTTTGGCAGATCGCTTAGCCCCGTTCATCTTCGACGCAAGAGCGCTCGATCAGTGAGCTATTATGCACTCTTTCAAGGGTGGTTGCTTCTAGGCAAACCTCCTAGCTGTCTCTGCACCCCTACCTCCTTTATCACTTGAGCGGTCATTTAGGGCCTTAGCTGGTGATCCAGACTGTTTCCCTCTCGACAATCAAATGATATTGAGCATGTTTCTCATCTCTTCTCGAGAAACAAGTGGGGTATTTCTTTGCAAAATTGTGCTCAATTTCATATGTGGCAATTCCGCCAAGATTTCTTCGTTAGTTGGGGGAAGAATCAGCACGAATCGAAGTTTTTTAGGAACCCAGATATGTTTGCAAAGTAGATAATTTTCTCTTCAACGTTGCTGCATCTCTTTTAGGGAGACGGTTGAGTTTCTCCATCTTTTGTTTTGCTCTTAAGTCTCTGAACTTATGAAGTCTCGTTTCCGTAGTGGACCAACATCCGACATTCAAATCCATCCGGAATGACACAAGTCTCTCTCTCTCTCTCTCTCTCTATATATATATATATATATATATAATATATATATATATATATATATATATATAATAGGATAGAGTTACAATACACATAGGTGTAACTAAGTTAAGTTACACACATCTTTTAACCACACAAAAAATATTTTTAAACACCTTGTGGGGACCACTCACTAATTTTTATTTGTCTCTCACCAAGCAAAATTTCTATGGTGGAAAGAGGTATGTGTAACTTAACTTAGTTACACTTATGTGTATTGTAACTCTAACCATGTGTGTGTGTGTGTGTGCGTGTGTGTGAGAAAAATATACCTCAGCTGTCAGCTGAGAGACTCTCTCAGCTGACGACGACGTGGCTAATCTCAGTCATGGATTTTGATTACATTGCTACCATAATCGCAGTGTTTTAGTGAGAACTATGACCATGATCGCAGTGTTTTGTGTATACTGAGAATATTTTAAAAAATTAAGACTACGACCAGATTGCAGTGCCAGCTGAGAAAGTTCTCTCAGCTGACGTACATATACCTCTATATATATAATATATATATATATATATATATATATATATATATATATATATATATATATATATATATAGGGGTTACTGTACCTCAGCCGGCAGGCTGAGAGAGTTTCTCAGCCGGCGGGACGTGGCTGAATATATGCCACATATCGGCCGCAGAGTGTAGGCGCCAAAAAAAATCAAAAAAGATCCCGCCTAAACAATCGTGAAACAAATTGACAAAAATACCCCTTTTTAATTCTAAACTGGAATAAAGTCATCAACAAACAAAATTTCAGTTGAATATATCTACAGTTATAAAATTCGTAATTTTACTACATCGAAAAATAATTAAAAAAAATTTAGATCAACATAATGTAAAATAAGCAGAAGCATTGAAAATTTAAAAAACATGCCATGGTCGCAGACTTAATACAATATAACTTTCAATTTTATATGACAACTGCGATACAGTCGCAGTCACTAGTCGCAGTCATAGTATAACAACTTTTTTTATATAACGTCTGCGACCCTAGTCGCATTCTATCGTACAGCAATGCGACCTCCTTCAGTACTGTGACCAAAGTCGCAATCTTCTTTCGCATGCCTATGTATTAAATGAAAGTAATTAAATTCTTTCTACCATGATACAACAACAGTCTAAAAAAAAGAGATGCAATAATGTTAATATCGATAAAGGAAAGATCTGCACCATACGTAATCTAAATATATAGGCAAACAATTCTATAAAAAGTTAATTTGTACTTCAAGTATTAAACCTCTGGCAAAAAGAAACTCTTCGGATTCTCCCGCAATAAATCTTCAAAAATATTTAATTTTTTTTACCACTTTCTACCATACTCAACCCTCACCTGTAACAATTATTATTACTATTCATGTTCTTCCACAATATTGACCTTTATATAATGCTTGTAACTAATATATTATCTCATACCTGAAAACTATATTTTTGCTCTTCCTTTTCAATTTGATTTCAAAAACTTTCAAAAAACAATTCATTCTTGAATCATGTCTTCCCCATCTTCTTCCTCTGAACACTTGGATTTCAACTTCAATCGTTCCCCCACCGGTCTTTTTTCTTCAGGATATTCTAGTGAATCTGATACCAGTCTAGACTTCACTCCTTTTGACTATCTCACTACATCAAATAATGTATTAACTGATCCTCCTATTCATGAGGATAATGAAGATTTCATGTGGGTTAGTGAGGAAGATATTATTCCTCTGCCACTTGACGGAGACATGCTTGATGAAAGCATGTCCTCTGATGCTGTAGGGCTCGCTTTCTCGCAACGGGTCAGACAAAGAGCTTGATAGAGACGATCCATTCTAGGAGTTTATCGGTGAAACAAAAAAAAAACCTCAAAAACAGGAAGATGATGAGGAAATAAGTGATGAACAGGAAGAGCAGAAGAATGAAGACGACAAATCTGCTTATGATGGTGATAATGACGAGGATTAAGATTTCCTGATCTTCTGATATTCAACCTTATTTTGTTTTCTTTTAAAAGCTTTTAATTCTGTTTTTTTGTAAGGTCTCTTTCTCACTATATTAACTTATAAGCTTTTTTAATTACATATCAAACTGCGACAGCTGTTCTTAAACACTGTGACCATAGTCGCAGTGCTACTACGCATGCAATAAGTAAAAAATAATTCATACTTTATAAGCAAAACATATAAAAACATACGTAAACTGCGACTATAGAATCAGTACTTATTCACCGTTATTACATTTAACTTAGCAAAAAAAAATTCATCAAGAAAAATGCAGTCGAGGTACTGCGACCATAGTCGCAGTCCATGATCGCATACTATATGTAAAAAACCAATTTAATAGTTCATAGGAGGATCAGACAACAGTCAGAAATAAAGAACAAAAAATATAAAATAATACGTAAACTGCGATTATATTATCTCTCGTTAAGTACTGCGACCATAGACGCGGTAGTGCGACTATAGTCGCAGTCCATGATCGCATACTATATGTAAAAACCAATTTAATAGTTCATAGGAGGATCAGACAACAGTCAGAAATGAAGAACAAAAAAATATAAAATAAATACGTAAACTGTGATTATACTATCACTCTCGTTAAGTACTGCGCCATAGCCGCGGTAGTGCGACCATAGTCGCAGTCCATGATCGCATACTATATGTAAAAACCAATTTAATAGTTCATAGGAGGATCAGACAACAGTCAGAAATGAAAAAATAAAATAAAATAAATACGTAAACTGCGATTATACTATCACTCTCGTTAAGTACTGCGACCATAGTCGCGGTAGTGCGACCATAGTCGCAGTCCATGATCGCATACTATATGTAAAAACCAATTTAATAGTTCATAGGAGGATCAGACAACAGTCAGAAATAAAGAACAAAAAAATAAAATAATACGTAAACTGC
>JAVJIF010017720.1:0-54244 GCA_038442645.1 Agave tequilana | reverse complement strand
CTGGGCGAGCTATCTGTTCAATGACATAAATGGGAAGGATAGCCGGTGACTAGTCTGGCCCCTTGCACTGACGAGGAAATTGTTGAGAGGATCGATGTCTCTGCAAGCTCTTACACTACTGAGTCGAATGAGGATACTTTCAGACCTGATACGATCTTTGAAAGTTTTCATCACCAGGCCTGAGTTCCCATTTCTGACCGGGCTCTATTAGTGGGCTTTCTCATGTTGTGGCTAAAATGTTGAGTGGTGCCAACACTGCCACATGAAGTAATTGTTGCCGATATAGTATACCCGGCAGTTTTGCTTGCCTACGGAAGGTCTATCGCCCTCCTTCCAGCAATGGTGGCCAGAATTCAAAGTGGGTTACGGGCTCTGTTTAAAAGCCTGTGCCAAGTGGAGGCCGTTGTCGACTCTGAGGGCAGGCCAGAGGTTGATTCGGAGGGAAGGCCTAGAGTGAAGACCCCCTAACCCCAGGATCGAACTTCCATATACGTACTTGATGGCTTGGTACGTTATGCACTGCCCTTCATTGATGACGGCGGTGCCTCTTTTTGAAGGTTTTGTTCCCTTTGTGCAAAAGCTGAAAATTCCGAGCTGGTCTTGCTATTACATGTTCTATGTTCAGAAATGTATTCTGAACACTTCGAACTATCATCTCGATCGTTGCTTCCCCCGAGATTGCTGGTGCGTCTTATGGAGATAAATTTGCCGATCTTGCGGGACCAGATGATTTCACAAGGTTTCCATCGGGAGTCATCTAGTGGCTGATTAATATTTGGCCTAGATATCTAATCTTCCAGCAGGGAATTCATGTACGATCAAGCCTTACATGCCCAGTCGTTTCGCTCGACAGTTCGGCTATGATCAATTGTATATCGGCAACCCCAATGCTAACATTTCCTTCAGTAGAAATTTATTTGAAGGTGCTCGGGCATGGTACTACAGCGTGGCTGGAGGGACAAAGCTATTTTCAGTCTTCCTCATAAGACGCCTAATTGTTATACCAGCCTCAGCTTCTGTACCTGGTACTCCCTGGCTAGTAGGATGCCTGGTTTCGAATAAACACCTCTTGCATTAAGAGCATCAAGCCGTCTTATAAGGATAAGTTTGAGTGCAATAAATGTATGTGAGGTATGGACGAATATCATGCAGCCGAGAAGGAAACAGGAGGAGAAGCAAGAATGGGACCAAGGGCAGCAGCACCCAAGGGGCAACCTGCTAAAAAGAGTCGGCAGGCTGTGTCCAAACGTTCCCACGGTTATGCTTCCAAGGGCGAGCCTATCCCGAAGAAGGCTAGGAGGGAATCGGAGGCCAAAGCTTCAATGCCCAAGGTAGTTCCTTCTAGTATTGAGGAGCAGGGGGAGGAAGAGGAAGAGGAAGATGAAGAGGAGGTCCCCATCCTTCGTCCTCGCGGTTTCCGCAGCAGGGGCCCCGTGATCTTGGCAGAGGGGGAACTCGTGGGTGAGCCCGTCATGGCAGAAGCGGTTGACCGACCCGAAGTTGACTTGGTGGGGAGGGATGATGTTGAGATTCCGGGGGTCTCAACTCAACCCGGGCCTTTTTCAGCTGATGGGAGAAGGATGGAGGTACAGCAGCCTGGGTCTCCCAGTGTATTGATGCCCACCTCACGGATTGTCGATCCCAACCCTACTACTGGGGTACTCAGTGGTAAGGTCTCGATTGCTGAGACCTCTTGTGTTAAACTATCGTCTTCATCATCTAAAGAACATGGATATTATTCTGGCGAAGAAGTCAATTTTGGCAATGAACCCGCTCTTCCTGATACGAGCAAATTCTCACATATCTCGGAGGAAGAGATACGAGGATGTGACCCTATGACGGTTTCACCGATAGCAATGATTGCTGCTACTGAAGGTATTTTCTTTGTCTTCTTGAACCGGTTCCTCATCAAGTTAGGGAAGAGTTCTGACATTTCCTTTTGATTTTCTTCTACAGGGCTGGCTGCCGATAGTGAAGCCATAACTTCTCATATTGAGGAGATGATCCAAGAGCTGGCCCAGTAGGAGGGCCCTGAGGCTCCTGTTACAGGAATGCCTCAAGAGAGTGCAACCGTCAGGTCAGGAGGCCTCAACCCCACACGACCTATCCAGGAATTTGCCATCTTCAGATCCTCAACTTGGTAAGAGAGTACTGACGTATTGGATATTCTATTTTTTAACGTTATCATTGACATTTTAATGGTGTGGTTTGCAGAGAGCACTAGGGTAGCTCAAGTAGAGGATCTTGCGGCAAGCATTGGCGCAGAAGGTAGCACAGTTCAAACTTCGGCCAGGGAACCCAGTGCCGTAGGGTTTGCTGTTGCTTTTGTTGTAGTGGAAGCTGCTATGACAATAACTGTCCCGAAGGTATTGGTAACTACCTCAGTATCTGACGAACTTATCGTCAGCCTCACCCCTACGCAAGTTGAACTGGTTCCCGTCTCTCATCCTGTCATGGAAAAGGGGTCCGGGAGTACATCAGCAGGGTTATCTCCAGCTAACGACGTCATGGAAGAGCTAGCACGTCAAATGGTGCAACAATTTTTTTCTTCCATGAGATCTTGTGTTGACCTGATCCTTTCTGGGGGTAGTTCTTTTAGAGTTTGCCTGAATACTTCTCGAAAATCAGTTCGAGAACATTGGTCATACTAGGAGTCCTTCGCAGGCTAGGGCATATTTGATGCTGGTTGAGCAGCTGGGGAACCACCTAAAGGAGCTCAAGACTCTAGAGAATGCTGGCTCAGTAGATGAGACTCGGACGACACTGAGTAAGCTCCTTGCCGCTCAAGAATATAAGCGAAAGGAGATGGAGGAACAAATAGCTGAAGAGGCCCACCATCTCCAGCATTTCCAAGCTGACCACCAAAGACTGATTGGCGATTCCAAGGAATCTGAAATTGTCATACAGAGTGCAGAGCAGGTTACTGCCACTGCTTGAGTTATCATTTCCTGGGCGTAAGCCTTAATTGAGGCCAATGAGCAGAAACTTATTGCTGCTAGAAAAAGGCTGGAGGAGCTAGAAACTGCCAAGTCACAGGTTCAAGAAAACCTCTCTGCTCATTCCTCCAGATTTGAGTCTCTTCAGGCGCAACTGGTTACGAAGAGATTTGTGTCTGAGGAGGAGTTGCGGGTCCAAGCTCTAGTGGAGGCTGAAAGGGTATGTCAGCACGAGATGCATCGCCTCCAAGAAGAAATCCGTTCTTTGGCGAAGCAGAATTATTAGCCTTCTTCTCCTTTTTGTATAGTTTTTTTTAACACTCCAGTTGTCAAAGAAGAGTGTCTATATTACTTTTATCATTTTTAATCAAATAATAAAATTCTTCAAAGTTTTGTTTCATCTTTATCCTTGCTGGCTGTAGATGAACTCGATTTTCATAACCGTAATCCTTGGCTGTTTGTGAAAACGCAGTCTTTAGTCATTTTCATGAATAATAAACTAAGCTGAACTGAGTTCTTGAGCGAGACACGGCTCTCATTTGTATTGGAGACGTGATTCTGGGAGACGAGACTCTGACTCGTTAACGGAGACGTCGTTCAGGCTCGCCAAGGAGGTAATTAGGGAAAAGATATAGTGTGAAGTATTTGCACAGATATTATGTAAAAGAGGGAAGGTTTAGAGTCAACCTTAGTGCTTGATCACTCCACAAATGTATTTCAAATGATTAATGTATCCTTTCCAATCTCCGTTATAGCATGGGCTATACCGAGTCGATTCTCAGGGAGAGCTTGCGATGGAAGCGTTACGGTTCGTAGTGAAGAAGAAAACGAAGATTCTACTTTGTCTTAAAAGAATGAATAAAACATGGAAAAAGAAATGAAAGAATCGGTGGATATGTTCATGATGGAAAATGAAAAGAAATCAAAACAAGATTGGCTTTTGGATTAACACTAAAAAGAAAAGAAAACTTGTAAAAGATTTGAAGATGGAGAAAACCATGACTAGCTAACCTTACTGCCTTGCTAAAAACTTACTAAACTCCGTGATGGTGAATGCGTGCCTCATGTTGATTCATCGGCAAAGATTTATCTTGCGTGTTGGTCTAATTACTTTCCCACTTGAATGACGGGTGATCACTCTTGGACTTGTCTTGTAGACTCATAGATGTCATTGGCCTACAAGATAGACTTTCAATAATGGAATCAAAAGAGCGACACTCAAGGATGCTAAGGAAGAAGATACAACATTCATTAATTGAAGTAAAGAAGTTGTACAACAAATAGCATATGTTTGGTGATCCATCTCCATGTTCCATCAAGGCACTTGTTCTAAAGACAAGGCTCTAAATGAGGCACACATGAATCATATGGAGAATTACAACAAGAGCTTGCCAAAAATGAAAGAAACCCATCTGAGAAGAAAAAGACCATACAACTTGCAAGATTAAAGATAGCAATCACCCATGAGTTAGTAGTTAGCAAGGTTAGTGGTTAGCTAGTCATGTTAGAAAGAGTTAGCTACTAGCCATTACAAGAAAAGAAAAGCAAAGCATGAATAAAAGTGCAAGGAAATTAAAGCTAGAATTAAAGAAAGTAAGTAATACTAGAAAATGCAATAGAGGAGAAAAGAGAATGGATTAATCCTTGCTTCACAAGTTGTCACCCCTTGGTTTACACAAGCTTTCTCTCTCTTACAATCTCTCTCTTATGCAGAATTTCTAGGGAGGAAGAAGAAGACCTAGAGCACTAAAAATCTAAAGAAAAACCTAAGAAAATACAAAGCTCTATCCTCTAATCTCTCCTCTCTTATTTTCGCTGGTCCTGGGGCTGTATTTATAGGCCTCAGAGAGAAGGCTCCAGAAGACGAGACAGCTGGCAGAATCTGGCGCCCAACGGCCCCAGATCTGCCGCGGATGCGCGACAAAGCGCGACAGTTTCAAGGCCATTGGGTACCAGAATTCTGTTGCGAGTTTGTTACGAAGTTGTTAGCCACGTGGACCTTCTGGAAGAGTGAGCTGGCACGTAGAATTCTCCAGATCCTGGGCTCAAACTTGGGCTCTCTTTTGGGCTTTGATTTAATCTCCTTTAATTCTTGATAATTAAAGAGATTTTGGGCCTTTTCTCATTTCAGATGTGGACCTGCAAAAATAGAGAGAAGAAGATTAAAAATGACATTTTTATTTACAATATGCATGGTATAGATGTGGTAAAATATGCAAATTGAATATCAATCACACCCCCACACTTATTCTTTGCTCGTCCCGAGCAAAACAAAGAAAAGAAAAACTATACTACCAATTTTATTACACCACTTTCGTAGGTGACACGATTGTACTGAGCACGTGCAACAAGCCGTTAAACCTCTAGGTTATCCTAGAGGAGGAGTGTTGTCTCCTGAGGGTTTTCAGCGGATTGCACCACAAAATCCATAAAGAAAGAAGACAAATGTTAGTGTTTTGAAAATTCATTTTGAAAGAGAGACATGTTTTCGAACTATTTTTGCAAAAATATAAGTGATCTAAGGTCATAAGTCCACCTATAATCATTCTCCCTTAAACTTAGTCTCTATGCAAGATCTTGTCTTCAATTAAGGTAAGAATTCAAAATTGGATTGAATATTTTATCTTTCATAAAACCTAGATAGTATGCACATTGTGATAGTGAAGATTTTTGGGATTTCAACTCTAACCATAAAGCCATTTATTATTTATTTATTTATTTATATATATATATTTTTTCTTCCCTTAGTTTAGGCTTTCTAGTTCACCCATGTAACGAGCCTATAACCGATGACTCCCAAACCAGTCGGTCTTAGGGCACCAGATGAGAAAACATCCCTCGGGTTTAAGGACTCGAGTGAAAAAGGCCACAAAACTAAGGGGGATTATTCTTTTAATCACCATTAGGCGTGAATAACCATGCTTCTTGAGGCACAATTATTCAGCTTAATAAGTGATGTTTTATTATATATATATTTTTCTTTTTTTTCTTTTTTTCTCTTTTTTTTTATTTTTATATTTTTATGGCCTTTTTGGTCTTTGTTTCCATCCCAAAAATGTGTAAGTGTGAAGTGCATACTATCTAAGGCAAAAATTCAAGATAAAAATATCTCCTCAATTTTTCTTACTTAGCCTATAATTTTAAACAAGATCCATTATTTCAACTAGGTTTTAGATGTCATAATTAAGGTTTTCTTAATTTCTAAGATCATCTTAATTTTCTTAAAAATAGATCAAAACTTTTGTCTCTTATTTCAAAAAGGTTTTTTTTTATTTTTTTTTATTTTTTTATTTATAAAAGAAGTGTAAAAGAAAGAAATCTAAAAACTCTATGTTAGTAAACCCTCCCCCACACTTATCTCATGCATTGTCCTCAATGCATCATGATATATGTATGCATGAAATAGGTAAGAGGTAAGAAACTTTTATTTACAAGAAAGTGCAAAAAATTATTTACAAAGAGTATATACAAGTGTAACCATTACCTAGGCTTTTGGTCGTTTTCCTCTGGCCCGTTTCCCATCGTTCCAGTACGTCTGCTTTCGTGAGCTCAGTTGGGAAACAGTTTGAATTATTTTAGCCCTAGGTATTTCCAGATTCAATTGTTTATTATTATCATTCACCCTCATTCCACCACATTGTTCACTAAAAAATTCCTTATCACCACTCTCACTCTGAATCTCATCACTTCCAATGTTAAGGAATTTCAGCTCCTCCCCATACAATTCTTCAAAACTAAGTTCAACATCCGAAAGTGTGCAATCAGTTAGCTGACCCCGAGTTGACTCATCTAGACACATGATCTCATCAGCAAACAGGTCTTCAAAGGATATATCAGTCGGAGGTTCGAATACAGTCAGAGTTGGCTCATTGAAAGTGAAAATATCCAAATCAACTTTCCCCTTTTGAAAGGGTACTTGGATAAGAGAATCACAAGATTGTGACTCATCTTTTGGATCTTCACCTTCTTCCTCACAATTGTTACTAATGAAACTAACCTCAAATGTTTGATCTTTTGTTTTACGAGGTTGTGTGTGGAAGACATTGTGTTCATGAGTCATGTTACCAAAGGTTAACCTCATTGATCCATTCCGGCAATTAATGATGGCATTTGCAGTAGCCAGGAATGGTCGTCCCAAAATGACAGGAATTTGAGCCCTTTGATTGGAATTTGACACAGGTTTTGTTTCAAGGACTACAAAGTCAACAGGATAAATGAATTTCCCAACTTTTACAAGGACATCGTGAATTTCCCCCTGGGGTCTAGTGACAGAGCGATCAGCCACTTTTATGGTCATTTGGGTAGGGAGAAGATCGCCTAACCCTAATTGTTGGTACACAGAAAAAGGTAGGAGATTGATGCTGGCCCCTAAATCAAGCAGTGCCCTATTGATGGTAGTCTGTCCTATGATGCATGAAATGGTGGGGCTCCCTGGGTCTTTGTATTTAACAGGAATTGGACCAGTGAACAATTCGCTAATGGTTGATGCTAGGAAGACTTTCTTAGGGACTTGTGTTTTTCCTCTTCTTGGTGCACATTTCCTTCAAGAATTTGGCATATGATGGCACTTGTTGTATGGCATCAAGAAGAAGGACATTGATTTGGACCTTGTTGAACATTTCTTTTATTTTCTCCATATGAGCATTTGTCTTGTTATTTATAAGCCTATTTGGAAATGGTATACTAGGCTTATAAGGTTGCTCATCTACCTTTTCTTTACCCTTGGCTTTTGAAGTGGATGGCTCTGTACTAGAAGATGGTTTGTCAGAAGCTGGTTGTATTGGGACAGGAGGTGTTGGTTTTGGTACTGGATGGGATGATTGACTAGAAACCTTATTGTCTACTTGTTTTTCAGATCTCAGGGTATGAATAGCATGACAATGACTTGGGCCTGTGTCTTCATGTTTGGGATTTGGCAATGGCTGGCTTGGTAACATTCCTTTTTGTCTCTCATTTACTGAATTAGCCAATTGCCCAATTTGGACCTGAACTTTATTCATATCCTGATGATAGTTCTTTGTAAAGGTTTCTAACATTTTCCTCAACTCTGATATTTCTGAATCATTCTGGGGTGGATGTTGATAATATGGAGAATGGAATTGTGATTGGTAGTGTGGTGGACTTTGATAAGGTTGTGACTGTGGTGGACTTTGAGATGGATGAAAATTCGGTGCATTCCGATTGAAACTGGGTGGATGATACTGAGCATTATAAGGATGTGGAAGTGGTGGCCTATATTGCTCAGGACCAGACTGACTCCACGAAAGATTTGGATGGTTCTGCCATCCCGAATTGTAAGTGTTGGAGTATGGGGGTCTGGTAAATGCTGCATTCAAGTTCTCCTGATATGATTGGGGCTGATACAAAGGACACTCCTCAAAGACATGGTTAAGGTCATGACAGTAGGTGCAACCCGGTTTAATCACAGGCAATGGGTTGACCTGATTTACAACAGAATTTCCCCTAGACTCAAGCAGTTCTATCCTCTTCATCAATTGTGTGATCTTAGCTTCTGCGGCTATAGAGGATTCTATGGAGTGCATACCAATTCTGGAAGTGGTGGGAGTGGGTTTATCAGGGCATGATTCCCACTGAATAGTTTTCTCAGCTAAGGTTTCAAAGAGATCCCACCCCTGATGTTCATCTTTCTTCAAAAAATTCCCCTTGACACATGGATTCAAGGAGGGTTTTCGTTTGGTAATCTAGACCGTCATAGATAATCTGGCATAAACGCCATTTCTCTATGCCGTGATGAGGACACAGGGCTAGAAGGTCTTTGAAACGCTCAAGATACTTCCAGAAAGGTTCATTTGGTTCCTGCTTGAATTGCATGATATTCTTCCGCATGAGGGCTGTTTTGTGAATAGGATAGAATTCTTAAGAAAGACCTTAACAAAATCATCCAAGAAGATATGGAACTGACGGGAAGATTGTAAAGCCACTTCTTAGCTAAATCCTTAAGTGCAAAAGGTATGAACCTTAACCTAACAGCATCCTCGGTCAGTTGGGAAATTCTCATCATTTGGCATACCTCTTCAAACTCACGAATAAAGAGGTACGCGTCCTCAGACTCTAGACCATGAAATCGGGGAAGTGTATTAATGAATTGCGATTTCAGCTCAAAGTGATTTCCATTTGGTTCGGGGAGAAGAATGCACGATGGAAGGGAGGTGCGAATCGGATAGAATCGATCTTGAAGTGAAACGTTGTTTTCCATTGTGTCAAGTGGTTGTGTAAGTGCAGAAAGTCTAACAAGTCTTGCAGAATTAGGATCACGGAACCACTCTTGCATATACAGTCACAAACAACGTGCACCGATCACACCAGCGAAAAAGAAAAATAAAATAACAAACAATAAAAGAAAAAATCAATCCAAGCTATCTAGGATTCCTGGACCTAGACGACTCCTAACTGATTAGACCGTCCACAGGAGGTTTAGTGTAGACTTTGACCACAAGCTAATCAGCCAGGAAAGGGCAAGGTTGGTGGGAGGTTTTCCGTCAAAGACGTTCCTTAATTAAGTAACCAGCAACCTTCGAGCTTTCGGCCCTCAATCCCTTTCCTAGACACTGATTTTGCAAAAGTCAATTTCCAACACTTTTCCCCCTTAGGATAATCTCCTAAGTGAGTCCGGATGTCCTAGGGCCAACGTCTATCAGTTTTTATTAGAAGTTTGGGATTGTGAGTGCTGGGATTGTGGTTTTCGGGCTAAGGAAAGGGTGATAAAATCCCCACCTTTTCTTATTTATGGGTGATGCCCTTAGAATCGATTTGTGAAAGTGTACGATATAAACAAACAAGGTTCACTCAAAGTGTTTTAAATCAAACAAAGAGTGAGTCCTAGTCAATATGCAATGCGCACGTACCTTGCCTCCAGCACTCTTCAACAGTAAAAGTAAATGAATTGAAAAGATAAGTGCCTAGAATGCAAATGTCTAATCAATTTTTAACTTTGCAACCAATTTTTTTACTGTTGATTATTAGCAGGAGTATGGTGAAGCATACAAGAAATTAAGTATTGCAGCAGCTGTATTTTACAGAGCCAGAGACCCTGCAGAAAAATTGTCAGTAGTCCTCTCCTCCTTGCTGCAAATCTGCGGCAAATGCCGTGGAATTGCGGCAATTCAGAGGGCTTCTGGTTTCTGAGCCACTTATATGTCACTGCAATGCAAATTTTCCTGTTTCTTCAACCTGTAACCTGCAACAGAGAAGAAAATTCATTTAGTTCTTCACTTTAAACCAAAAACCGTTGCTCTCCCGGCAACGGCACCAAAAATTTGATTAGAAAAAGGGATAGTGTGAAGTATTTGCACAGATATTATGTAAAAGAGGGAAGGTTTAGAGTCAACCTTAGTGCTTGATCACTCCACAAATGTATTTCAAATGATTAATGTATCCTTTCCAATCTCCGTTATAGCATGGGCTATACCGAGTCGATTCTCAGGGAGAGCTTGCGATGGAAGCGTTACGGTTCGTAGTGAAGAAAGAAAACGAAGATTCTATTTTGTCTTAAAAGAATGAATAAAACATGGAAAAAGAAATGAAAGAATCGGTGGATATGTTCATGATGGAAAATGAAAAGAAATCAAAACAAGATTGGCTTTTGGATTAACACTAAAAAGAAAAGAAAACTTGTAAAAGATTTGAAGATGGAGAAAACCATGACTAGCTAACCTTACTGCCTTGCTAAAAACTTACTAAACTCCGTGATGGTGAATGCGTGCCTCATGTTGATTCATCGGCAAAGATTTATCTTGCGTGTTGGTCTAATTACTTTCCCACTTGAATGACGGGTGATCACTCTTGGACTTGTCTTGTAGACTCATAGATGTCATTGGCCTACAAGATAGACTTTCAATAATGGAATCAAAAGAGCGACACTCAAGGGATGCTAAGGAAGAAGATACAACATTCATTAATTGAAGTAAAGAAGTTGTACAACAAATAGCATATGTTTGGTGATCCATCTCCATGTTCCATCAAGGCACTTGTTCTAAAGACAAGGCTCTAAATGAGGCACACATGAATCATATGGAGAATTACAACAAGAGCTTGCCAAAAATGAAAGAAACCCATCTGAGAAGAAAAAGACCATACAACTTGCAAGATTAAAGATAGCAATCACCCATGAGTTAGTAGTTAGCAAGGTTAGTGGTTAGCTAGTCATGTTAGAAAGAGTTAGCTACTAGCCATTACAAGAAAAGAAAAGCAAAGCATGAATAAAAGTGCAAGGAAATTAAAGCTAGAATTAAAGAAAGCAAGTAATACTAGAAAATGCAATAGAGGAGAAAAGAGAATGGATTAATCCTTGCTTCACAAGTTGTCACCCCTTGGTTTACACAAGCTTTCTCTCTCTTACAATCTCTCTCTTATGCAGAATTTCTAGGGAGGAAGAAGAAGACCTAGAGCACTAAAAATCTAAAGAAAAACCTAAGAAAATACAAAGCTCTATCCTCTAATCTCTCCTCTCTTATTTTCGCTGGTCCTGGGCTGTATTTATAGGCCTCAGAGAGAAGGCTCCAGAAGACGAGACAGCTAGCAGAATCTGGCGTCCAACGGCCCCAGATCTGCCGCGGACGCGCGGCAAAGCACGGCAGTTTCAAGGCCGTTGGGTACCAGAATTCTGTTGCGAGTTTGTTACGAAGTTAGCCACGTGGACCTTCTGGAAGAGTGAGCTGGCGCGTAGAATTCTCCAGATCCTGGGCTTAAACTTGGGCTCTCTTTTGGGCTTTGATTTAATCTCCTTTAATTCTTGATAATTAAAGAGATTTTGGCCTTTTCTCATTTCAGATGTGGACCTGCAAAAATAGAGAGAAGAAGATTAAAAATAACATTTTTATTTACAATATGCATGGTATAGATGTGGTAAAATATGCAAATATGAATATCAATCAGGAGGACGCGCGAAATTTTCTTTTTGATAAAGATGCGGCTCTGGCTTAAAGACAAAAAGGCGTTATTCTGAGACGCGAATTTGTATTCTTCAGTAAAGGGAACACAACCTTCATACTTATGAAAGGACGCGGATCCATGGACGTGGCCCTTGATTCTGTCAGGATGCAGAACTCAGGATGCAGTGGAGACGCGGTCTTAGGCTCCTCAAGACTGACGCATGGATCTCAGCTAGTTGATGGGGACGCGGCTCTGGTCCCTTGATAGAGCACAAACTCAGGCTGTATTGAGTTTATGATGGAGATGTAGCTTTCATCTTACAATAGAGGCGCAGTTTCTGGGCTCCTCAACAGTGAAACACGGGTCTTCGCTGGTTGTTGAGGACGCAAGCTTCAAGACGCAACTTTTAAGTTTTTGTAAGTTAATGTAAACTCATGACACAACCTCTGAATGGACCCAATCCACTGAGGAGACGCGGCTCTGAACCACTCCAAGAGACGCGGTCGCGGCCCTTTCAAAAGGAATGAAAGGAACGCAGCTTTCGGGTTCATGAAAGGATGCGGATTTCAGGACGCGACCTTTGAGTCTGCGCTTGACGCAACCTTCTAAGCATCACATGCAGCCCGTCTTAAAGATTTGGTTGGACCTTTAAATGTCAAGTCGGCGTTGACGATTGGGGACTTGTGTCCTCCGATGTTTCCCGAAGCGGCAATCCACGAGTCAGCTCTTTATTGGGCTTTGACGTTCGTGCAGGAATTAAGGCTTATGGCTCTGATTTTTACGCCATTAATTACAGGACTTATGGCTTACCTATAAATAGGCCTCGTCCCCTTAACAATCCATTGCTTAGACTGTTTCCCTTAAGGGTATGCGCTCTGAGGGTCTTTGTCTTGACTTATTTTTCTTCTCTTCAAGGGGATGTGTCCCAATGGACAGCGAGAACGCAAAGCTTTCATGCTTTCCTTTAATCTTTCCAGAGATTATCACTGTCAAGTGATTTCAAGATCAAAAGGCATCGATTTAAGTATCTTTTATGGCTGCGCCTTGATGCATAAAGTTCAACCTCTAAAGGTTTCTTCTGTGGGTGGGAACCGCTTGTAGCCATGAAATACTCAGTTCCGCTGAGTTTTTGTTTTCTTGCCTCTCAAAGAGAGTCAATCTCTTGATCTTTCTCTGAAAGTCTGACTGTTGCGCTCGTTATTCAGAAGTCGCGTCTTTTAGACTTCTTGATGATGCACGGGTCGATTGACTTGGATTTTAACTCAAAATCCTTTGAATGCGAGTGTGATGAACTCTGTATTTGGATCTTGAGACGCAGGCTTTGTATATAGAGTTCCCGTTTGAGGTTCTTGACTTAAAGAATTTTAATTCTTTCGGGGCCTCTGGACTTGGATGTGGCAACCCTTGTTTCTCAAACACGGGTGTGGCAACTTCTACATCTGGTCTACTTTGCGTCTCGTATTTTGGACGCGGGTCTAAAACCAGACCACGTTCAGATCTATGCGCGTCTGAAGTCCACAACTTCAACCGCGTCTGCCCCTAAACTTTTATGTTTCTGTCTTCTGTCTTAACATAATTTTAAGCCTTCTACACCGGTCATCCCCGCGTCTGAAGTTTACAACTACAATCGCATTTGCCCTTCAGCTTTTCTGTTTCTGTCTTAACAGAATTTTAACCTTTCTGATTTTGTTTCTTACAAGCAGTCTTGCTCAGCCATTTGCATCTTCACTGGGCCCTTGGGAGAATATTTTCACCAGCGAACTTGTTCGATGGTCGAGCACTAGAGAAATCAAGGCTCCTGTTAATGGGCGAGGAGGATTTGCGCGACTGATGACACCCATCAAGACCTTATTGAACATGATGCACCGGCATTGCCCCGGGTTTGTCATGGTCACAGTGGGTATGGTGGTGGATATGTGGTGGGTATGGTCCTCTTGCCGGTCACGGGAAAGAGGACGTCACTTGTAAGGTCTCAGATCCTCCCTTCACCAATCTTACCCCCAGAAGTGACATCGACGAAAAAACTCATGCTCATTAGATGACTTTCTGGTGGTGGAGATGTTCATCAACGAAGGATTATGACCTACACTAGTTGGTCGGGTGGAATCAAAACGTTCTGCTGCATTTCGACCTCGAGAAACACCATTGTTCTTGGTCAGCGATGGGCTCCCTCGATGTTTACATCATGCATCATGGTGTAATCAGCATCCGATCGTCTTAACACTGATCAGCCTTTCTTTGGCGCTCTTCCAAACATCTTGTATTTAGAGCAGTGTAGATGTCTTGAGGAATGAGTGCAACCTTTTACTGAGAGAGAGAGGGACTCCTTTGTACTCCTTTATTGTAATACTCAATCTTATTGTATAAGAGAGCGTCTTGTACTACTTCCATATGTTTGAATATAAATAAAAGTGATACTTTTTCTTGTCTTCTTATACGTCTTGAATTTCTTGTTTTTTTGAAATCAGACACATACAAGTAGGGACTCTTGACTTGATAGAAATACGATAATTAACTTAACAAGTCAAAGTTAGGAAAATTTCATTTCAGGAATTCAAGATTACTGTCAGAGATGTGATATTAACTTGACAGGAATAGGATGGTTCATGTGGACCTCCCAATCTATAAATGAGATTGACAAGTGAAATTTGCATCCCCACGGAGGATTACAAATGAGTTTTCATCAGAGGTTTGGTATTAACTTGACTAAGACTCAGCTAGGGATTTAATAGAAACACTATTAGAGATGTAATGTTAACCTAACAATGTCTTTAAGTGGACTTGTTATTCTGTTGACAAGAATAATAAGTGAGACTAGACTCGCAGGGAATCTAGGAGAACTTTTACCGTTAGAAGTGTGATATTAACTTAACGTGTTGAATAAAATCTTATCAGAAGTGTGATGTTAACTTGACAAGGATGTGAGTCAAAGGTGTGATATTAACTTGACTCAAGAGTGTTTCAGCTTCATTCAGGAAAACTGAAAGCGTCACTGTCATAGGTGTAATGTTAAACTTGGCAGTAGGGGTAATGCTAGATGTATAATTTTGAACTTGGCATTGGTCATCTCGACTTCGGCAAGGAAGACCAAGGGAAGGTCATGGCCATAGGTGTATTGTTGAACTTAGCAATGAACTGGATGCTAGAGGTGTGATGTTAAACTTAGCATCGCTCATCTCAGCTTTGATATGGAAGCCTGAGGAAAAGTAACTGTCAGAGGTTTAATATTGAACTTGGCAGCAACTCAATCACTGTTAGAGGTGTAGTGTTAAACTTAACAGTAATTTGTTAGAGGTGTGATGTTAACCTGATAGTAATCGATTTGCGGTATGAACAATTTTGAGGATTTTTCATTCTATTGATGAGAATTGACAAGTGAAGTTTGAAATGTCAGAGGTGTAGTGTTAACTTGACAAATTTGAATACTTGCTACTCCATATAGAGTTGAGACAAGTAAAGTTTGTACTCGCTGGGGAGTCTTGAAATTTTTCATTATCAGAGGTATAGTGTTAACATAGCAATGATTGCATTTGTGGACCTACCCTTCTATGGTAGAGAATTGGTAGGGAATTTTGATAGAAAGTGAACTCAACTGTCAGAGGTAATATTAACGTGACAACTGTTGATTTTTTTTTTGAGACACGAAAAATTTGCCATTAGAGATGTAGTATTAACATAACAGTGAGTATTTTTAAAGAGCTTTTGTTGTCAAAGTATTTTAAAGAGTATTAACTTGACAGAATTCAGTCTATCTCATTAAGGAGATGAACACCGGTATTTTTTGTAGTCTTACCATTTTGTGGGTGAGAATTGGTAAGATTTTGAAGGAAAGAGTGGGATCAAGTCCACTAGGATTTTTTGCAAACCCTCAGCTATCAACGGATTTGGTGTGCCTTTACCAATTACCGTTTGAGTTAGGCTAGCCATGCTATTCCCCTCAGCATGATGAGTTATCAAAAACTTATGTTGAGCTTAAAACCAACATTTTCCTCTATCCTTGGCCGTCGGAGGCATCGGGTGTCAATCAGGAGAGTAACTAATACTAAAACCTAAGTTTCACATTTTGTTTCATTCTCAATATTTACATCAGGCATCATGATGCAGCCAGTGCTCGATTAGCTTGACAATGATCTACCGTGATGTGATCTAGTAAAGGAAAGAAGCTCTTCTTTGATCTGGAGTTTGATCAGAGGTGCAGTATTAACTTGATCGGAGGAAGAGTGCTATCAAGGATAATATTTCTCAAGAATCTACCGTTGATTGGCATCATGAGTGTATCACCGTCTGAGGTTATGAGGCGATATGCTCCATTTGAGTAGACTGACTCCACTATAAATGGTCCTTCCCATTTGGGTTGGAATTTTTCTTTTGCTTTATGTGTCATTACCATAGGTCTTCTAACGGCTAAGACAAGGCCACCTTTCTTGAAAGTTCGCTCCTTAACTTTCTTGTTGAAGGCTTTGGTAATTCGATCTTGGTAGAGCTCGACTTGCTATTGGGCTTGCTGACGTTTATCGTCTAAAGCCTCCAGTTCTTGGAGTCACAGTCGATACTTCTCCTCATTTGTCACCTCTGTTGTCAAGGCAACGCGTAGAGATGGGATTGGATTTCTAGCAGGAGTACTGCTTCACACCCATATACCAAAGAGAATAGTGTAGTTTTTTTTGGGGTTCGAACTGTCATGCGATAGGCCCATAAGCATTCACCTAATTTCTCGTCCCAATCACGTTAGCTTTTCGAGACGAATTTCTTGAGAAGCTTGCCAATAGTCTTGTTAAAAGCTTCTGCAAGACCATTAGCAGCTAGGCAGTATGCCGTTGAGGACACACTCTGGATCCTGAACTTGTTGCCGAACCTCTGAAAAGCCTGATTGACGAACTGGGGCCCGTTGTCATGGACAATTCGCCATGGCACACCAAGACAGTAGATGACATGATGTTTAACAAATTTGATCACATCAGATGTCTTTAACTCCCTCAAAGGGATAGCTTCGGCCCATTTAGAGAAGTAATCGGTTATGGCTAAGATGAACCGGTGTCTTTTGGATGATAGTGGGCTTATAGGGCCGACTATGTCCATCCCCCACATCTCAAATGGCTAGATAGAGGTTGCAGAGTGAAGATACCCTGGTGCTTGATGGATAAAATCACCATGGACTTGGCAGGCGTGACATCGTTTGGCATAAGTGATGGCGTCAGGGATCATCCTGGGCCAATAATATCCTAATCTTCAGAGTCGATCCCCAAGCTTTGGACCAGGTTGATGAGCTCCACACATGCTGTCATGTGCTTCTTTGAGTACCTCCTGCGTCTCTTTTCGTGAGAGACAGCGGAGAAAGATCCCGTCATGCAATCAACGATACAGTGTTCGCGTGATCGCATTATAATAGAATTTGGAGGCTTTCCTTCTAATGGCAGCTGCTTCTTGGGATCATCAGAGAGGATGCCGTACAAGGCATAGTCAATGTAAGAGAATCGCCGATCCCTAGGCTCTAGACCGGCTGACGACTCAAGAGCTTCTTTGACTTGACAATCTCCTGTTGGCTTTTGATGATCTTCAAAAGCGATTCTTGGGCAATACAAGTCGTGGCTGTAGATAAGCATTTTCTCTACTACTCCAGCTGGAAGGGCTAAAAAGGCAGCGAGAGATGCCAGTGCATCTACATGAGCATTTTGCTGGCGTGGTACATGGTCGATGTAAAAGTTTCCAAACCCCTCGGCCATAGAGATAGTTGCCTTGTAATAGGGCAATAAGTCTTCATATCTAACTTCGTACTCCCCGCGAGCTTAGTTAACGATGAGTTTAGAGTTACCATATGCCTTGAGATTTTTAACAGCAATCTCATCGGCGATTTACATTCCAATCAAGAGGGCATTATATTCCGCTACGTTATTGGAGAAAGGCTCGGTTAATGAGAAAGCTCGAGGAATCACATAGTTCTGTAGGGAGACAAGTACTATCCCTACTCCGGCTATTACATGACCTTGCAGACCTGTTCTCGATGCATCGTCGAAGAAGAGTTGCCACAGTTGTCTTTCAAAAGATGTCTAGGTCAAACAAACTTCAGCGACTTCGTCTGGGAGATCCTCGTAAAATTTGGTTCTAGTCGGATCTGGATGCTCAGCCAGAAAATCCGCCACCGCTTGTTCCTTCATGACTTTTTGTGGTAAAAAGCGCATTTCATATTGGGATAGCAGTATGGCCCATTTTGCCAATCGACCGTTTAGTGACGATGGTTTCGTCATGAGTAATCTCAGAGGGTTAACCCTTGATATGACATTTATAGTCTGGCCCACAAGTAGTGTCGTATTTCTGGACAGCGAACACCAATGCCAAACATTCCTTTTCGATCGGGTTGTATCGATGCTCGGCCCCGATTATAGTCCTACTCAGATAATAGATTGCTTGTTCGTGTCCTTGATCATTATTCTGGGCTAGTAAAGCTCCTAGGGAATGATCCATCGCTCAGACATGTATCAGGAAAGGTTTTTCAGACACTGGAGCTGTAAGGACCAGTAGTTGCGTGAGGTATCGTTTGATTTCCTCTAATGCTTATTGGCAAGCATCATCCCAAATGAATGAAACACCCTTTTTCATCAATTTGGTAAAGGGTTGGCATCTTCCAGAGAGATTTGAGATAAACCTTCGATGTATGCCAGTCGTCCTTGCAATCCCCTAAGCTCCCTGAGGTTCCTCGGAGGTTGCATCTCCTAGATAGCGCGAACTTTTTTCGGGTCTAAATGAATTCCTGTGGAAGTGACCACAAACCCTAAGAATTTGCCACTGGTCACCCCCAGGAAGGATTTGGTGAGGTTCATCTTCAACTGATGTGCCCGCATGATTTCAAAAATTGTCTTCAGATCGGCTATGTCATCACCTTTGGTGTGGCTTTTCACTGCAATGTCGTCAACATAGCATTCTACTGTTTTACGCATGTGCTCGTGGAAAATTGCATTCATAGCTCTCTGATATGTGGTCCCCGCATTCTTTAGTCCGAATGGCATGATAGTATACCAGTATACCCTCAGTGGTGTCTTGAAAGAAGTATGTTTTTCATCATCAGGATATATTTTGATTTGATTATACCCTGAGAATCCATCCATGAAGAACATTCGCTCAAACCTGCACGTATTGTCAATCATGACATCCGTGATTAGGAGAGGGAATTCGTCTTTGGGACAGACCTCATTTAGATCGCGAAAATCAATACAAATCTGGATCTTTTCATTCTTTTTGGCAACGGGGACGATTTTGGCTACCCAATCAGGATGTTGCTCTTCCCTAATGGAGCCAGAGTCTATGAGTTTTTTGACTTCTGACTGGATTGCTTCTATTATTTCTGGGCGAAACTGTCGCTGCTGTTGTTTGACTGGTTTCATGTCTGAATTAATGTTAAGGCGATGCATAGCCACTCGGGGATCAAGCCCAGGCATGTCCTTATAATTCCACGCAAAAACATCTATATACTCTCGCACAAGAGATATTAAATCTTCTTTCTCAGAGGATGATAGGCTTTCGCTTATAAAGATGGGCTTAGGATTAGCCTCATCTCCCAGATTAATCTAGGCAACTTTATCCTCCGTGGATGGCTCGCGCTGTTCAAAGCGAGTATGCCAGAGAGTATTTAAGTATTTGATCCAAGGATCTATATCAGACTGGATCATCTCTTCATTTCTGTCTTCTAGGTGGCTTGCTGAAACCATATATATTGAAAGTTCTCCGAAGAGGTTACCAACACTAACATCCGATTCTCACGATGACGTACTAGATGAGTAGTTATAGTATAGTAACTTTTTAGACTCAGAGGCTGATGGAACTGGGATTGACACATAACCCAAACCCCTGCAAGTTCGATGGTAATAATCAGGGGTTTTCCCTTTCAGAACGAACGACCGGAGTATGGTTCTCCTTCCTTTGCCGAAGTTCAACCCAGGACCGTTTGCCATATCATACCCCATGCTTTCCATCATTCTGAGTACATTTGGCTCATAATGGGTGAACTGAGGAGGTTCATTCTCGCTATGAGACATCAGCTCGGATTTGATTTGTTCGAAAAGGATTGGCTTTTGGCCTTTGCGTCTTGCTGGGACCATGAATACTGATTCTTATGCATCACTGACATCTTGGTACGTTTCGAGGGATGACTTCATTGGTACATGCATTGATGTCAGAGCATTCATTGCCGACTAGGGGTCATTATCCACTTCGGTACTAGTGTCTGATGGCACTGAATCAGAAGCGAGCACAGAAAGTAAGTCAAATTTAAATCTTCATTAATATAACACCCGCCTACATCATTGGCGGTGTTATTAACATCGAGCTTTTTAATGCTCATTACAAGTGGATCTTATTTCCACATGCACTCTTCTTTCTCTGGCTCAGTGTTAGCTTCATTATCAGAGTCTAGTTTCTCTGGTTGGAGGTTCTCATTTGTTTCCAAAGAGTCCTGGTACAGAAGAGAGTCTGTGAAATAGTTCTCTACCCCTTGAACGAATGCCTTTCAGCAATTAACGTTCGTACCTTCCCAGTTCCGTCGATGTATTTCATAACTTGGTGGAGAGTGGAGGGGACGATGGAATTACGATGAATCCATGGCCGTCCAAGCAGCAAATTGTATGAAGTGTCGGTATCGTTCACATAGCATGTCACTTCAGACTTTAAGTCCCCAATTTGGCATTTGAGCTTGATCTTTCCCATTAGGCGCGTACCATTGGCATTGAAACCATAAATGTTAGTCTGGGTGGCGCTCAATCGGTGGGTAGGAATTCCTAAATGTTGCATGACCCGGCGAGGCATAATGCTCAACGCGGATCCTGGATCTACCTGAATGCTGCTTACTTCAGATGATCCAATATACCCTGTGAAGTATAGGGGCCGATCATGTTTCCTCTTAACCTACATATCATCTACCGTGAAGGTGATGCAGGGAGCATTTTGGGAGGCATGGAGGCTATCCTCTACATCTTCCTCCCGTGGTCTAGCCGGTATCTGGGTCATGAAGACCTCAGCATTAGCTAGGGCTTCCCTCAGAGCTTCTCTAGTTGACTTTGATAGCCTCAGGAGCTCGTAAAGGGTGATTCTGGCTGAGATATTGGCCAGTTGAGCTAGGACGTCAAAGCGGTAAGGTGTTGTAGATCCTTCCGCGTTATCCTTTGGGAGAGCTTTAGAAAACCGAAGCTCTTTCTGCTTCTCCACCAGTTATTTCGTGGAGGGCTTCGCTGACTCTGTGTGGGTTTAGGAGGGGTTGCCACCATTTCGTCATACTTTTTTAAATATGACTGACCTGAATGAGTTTCTGCCACGAGTGGTTTATTAGGTTCTGCAGCAAGAACTATTGTTTCCGCTTCTGAGTCAGTTAGTGAGGGAACATCGGTTTCTGCTTCTCGGGAAGAAGCACACACCACATTACAGGACGAAGCTTTCGCCTTGCCTTTGGACCTTCTGCTGGTAACAGTGGTCCATTGCTGGCCATCCACAAAGTCGGGACGAACCCACATAACTTCCCCTGAGGTGTGGGGACAGGTACAAGACCCTTCTATTATTGATGGTGAGGGTCCATATTGATCATTCTTAGTTCCTCTTTTGGGATAGGAACTACTCCAGAGAGGTGTTGGAGGTTGTCTTCCAAACTAGAGGAATGATGTCATATTAGCCGTCACTTTCTTCTGCTCTGGACGGAGTTTTAATACCTCTGCATCAATTAGAGCCTGAAGGATGTCTTTGAAGACATAACGGCTCTTGGCGGGGTGTCCCAGCATCCTATGATATAGGCAGTAGTTAGGATTATCGATTTTACCGACTTCTTTAGGACGTCTAGCTTCAAGAAGCTTCAATCTATTGCTTGATTGAGGCCAAACCTGCACAAAAAAATACAAGATTATAGAACTTAAAAATAGAAATGTGCAAGTGCTCAATTCTTACCGCTATAGCAAGTGGCTATGCGGGTCGTGATCCACAGGGAGGGTTTTGCGATAGAAGCGTTTACGGTTCTTTATTGAAATCGTTAAGAAAATAAGCGAAAGTTCTTCTCTGTTTTATGTTATGAAAAAGAAAAAGAAAGTTAATGGTTAACGTTAAGAAGAAAGCGAGAGATGAAGAAGGTGGAAAATCAGAAAACGATGAAAAGCGACTATGTACAATGAAGTGGAGAAGAATGAAAACGATTTGGAAGAAGTGGTTGGTGATCTAAACTAAGAAAGAAAAGAAAAGAAGTAAAGAGATACTTACCTAGGTTGATTGATGACTTACTTGAAAACCTCTTTGCAAGTTCTACCTTTTTGCTTCAGAGGCGTTCAACGCATAGATCATAAACTCGAGCTCGGTCCCCGTGTACATTATATCGTCAAGCATAAGAAGAACGAAGTGATGCGGAGCTTGGAAGAGGAGAACGTCTTCATGAACTATCGCTGGCTCTCACGTAGCTTAGTTAGACTTGCTTTGGAATTCACTTGTACACTTCAACAACAACCAAGGTAAAGTACAAGAGGAAGAGAGAAGCTAAAACAAATGTAAAGTAAAGCAGAATAGAAAACAAACAAAGCATTTACCTTTATTACTTGCTGAGACAATGAAAGAAAGGAGTAGGGTACATCGTCGGTGTCACTCTCAACATCAGCCCCTCTCTCTTACTTACATGAATCTTCTTCTACCCTAAGCTACATACAAGTTACATAAAAGTAAAAACTAAACTACAAAATGGAAAAACTAGTCTAAGATCCTAACTCTGCATTGGCCTCCCATTTTCAGCGTAGATACTGGCCTTTTATAGGCATAACCCAACAACCAAGATCCCGGGGAGATCGGGGAGTTCACGCTCCCCCTAACTCCCCAAGATTGCCACAGAAACGCGGCCCAAGCCGCGTTTCCGCGGCAAGGGTGTGGCCAAATGGCCACACCCTGTTGGTGGGTCTCCCCATGGGTTTCTTCTGGCTTTATCCTTTGTTGGTTTTGTCGTTTGAGCTCCGGATTCTGACGAAATGGCCTTGGATTCTTGGCTTTAACCGATCGATTCTGAGAGGATTCTTCTCAACCGGTTCAACCTCTTGATTTTGCCCTGATTTTATGTGTACGAATTAACTCTGATTTAATTCAGAATTCTGGTGGGCTTTTGGGCTCATTTCTCTTCATCTCCTTAAGGATTGGGCCTGCAAATAAATTAAATAAATAATTAGGACAATGCAGGCTTTTATTCTAAAATAAGTATGGAAATGTGATATTAAATATGCAGCACTAGTGACCAATCATTGCTCTTGTTGAGTAACTTGAACAACAAATTAACATGTTCGTCTTTGAAGGAATACTGCTTATTGGCGCGTGGCTGACTTGAAGAGCCACTTCCCTTGACCGGCTGAGGTTTGACAGGGAATTTGATTTCTGTCGCCAAGTTATCTTTCCTCTTTGTTTGAAAGGATGTTTCTGGCATGCGCCTTGTCGACCTTTCAGGTCTGGGCTTGTTTTCTTCTACCCTAACCTTGGCGACAATTTCTTCAGCCTGTTCACCTTGTTGGACCAATTACTTCCAGGCGCGGCTTTTAGCAACTCTTATTTGGGCGAGGATCGACGTTTGTAGATTGAGGCTGCATGTTTCTACCAAGGTGACCTAGGTCATAGCGCTAGGACATCGGAGTGTCATATTCTGAAATCTTTCTACAAATGATTTGACTGACTCCCCTTTTCGCTGCTTTGTGGCCAGAAGAGTAGGCATTGTAATCTCTGATTCGTCTTCAAAAAAGCGTGTTAGGAAGAGCTTCTCTAGATCACTCTAATTTTAATGAAACTTTTCGGGAGCTTCATAAACCATTCAAAGGCAAGCCCTTTTAGAGTGCCGATGAATAAACGTGCCAAGATGGCATCATTATCTACCACGTTCCCGTCTGAGACTTGAAGTAGTAGATTTGTTAGTTTGGTGTCCCTTTGCCATCAAATGGCTGTAGGGTCGGAGCTTTGAACTTGGGGGGTATTGAACAAGGACCCACTCGGCCGGCTATGGCCGGACTACTCATTCTTTTCTGAGGCCTTTCCGATTAGTAAGGGCCTCGAGACATTGCTCCAATTGACTCATTCTTTTAGAATGAATCCTTCCATGGTCCGGGTTGCCTTGCCCCTTAGATGAGGATTTAGATGACTTAGAATTACATTGCTCTTTCTCCTCGATATGTACAAAAGATGAGCTTTCTCCTTCTTTCGTTTGCCTTTAGACTTTTTATAGGAGGTTTTGTCAGTTGACTTCCTCTTGTCTTCAAGCAATTGTGTCAGCATCAGTTTGAGAGAATCGATGGATTCTTGTTGAGCACGAATCATCTCAAATTGTTCCCTCTGGACCTGGGCTTGTTGCTCAAAGCGCCTGGCCGTCTCCTCCGGAGTATTTGTCATGTATATGAAGGCTTCCTTCTCTATGGAAGAGATCGAAGCCTGTGACTCTACAACGGTGGAATGTAAGTCATTTACTTCAATGCCCCGAGCCAAGGTACTGTAATCGATAGGGGCAATCGCTCCAGTCCGAGTGTGAGTATACCGATACACTCCTCCTGGTTCTGAGTCAGACTCGTCGGAGCTGACCAATGGTTGTTTGCCCCTACTTCTACTTGCCATGTTTGCAGTGATTTCATGGTACTCCGCGTCAGAGAAGGTCCTCCTTCTGCGGGAGCGATATCTTTTAGCTGAGCGAGAAGTTGGGTAGGTAGTCTGAATATCGGCTGTTGGCTCATATGTGAACTACAGCGGCATTCAGAGAGCATTACTGTGATAAGCCGTTCACAGCAACAAGATAGAGTGATCAAATTAGCACTCCTCTTACTTGTCAAATAATCTCTTAGGTCCGCGGGAGGGGGATCAAAGAGATTGGCATCGGATTGTCGAGGACTTTTCAGCTTTTGAGAGCTATACTTGCTTCGCAAAGCTGAGACACAAGGTTCTGAGACGCGAAGCTCATGTTCTGTAAGATAAACGCAGCTCTCGCTTTTGGCTCTGAAACGCAAGTCTTGCGCCTCTACTGAGAAGAGACGCGGCTCTCGCGTTGCTGATTGTCGCATCTGGGTAGCGACACTTGAGAAACGCAGACTTTCTGGTTCCCACGTATACTGTAGAAGCGCGGGTCTCGTGTCTTGGATGAGGAGCACGGACCTCGTGCAGATGATCGTTGCGTTTGAGAAATGGAGCTTCAGAAACACAAGTTTGGTGAACCTCACGTTTAGGTTTCTAAACGCGGACTTCACGTATCTGCCGTGATACAGAAGAAATGTGGGCTTGATCCTCGCGTCCTACATCTGTTAGGCAGACAGTTGTTCTAGCTTGTAGTTGACACCCACGCCGTCTCTATCGTTGCTCAGCATTCCGGTTATGCCGCACGGGTTAATGGGAACCCCCGGTAACTTGGCGCTGAGGAGGGGGATGGTCATGAACAGGCTGAACATCAGCAACATTAATCACGCGGGTCTCATGGGAGACGTTGACGCGGGCGTTACGTATGATGCGGTTAGCCACGACATCCTTCTTGCCAGTCGCGTCTGAGGGGATCTCAGAGCGGACCCGAGAGCAAGTTCCCGAGGAGACTTTGAGGTAGACTCGCGCCTTAGGGCTCTTGGAGCTGGAAGAGAGGAACTCTTCATACTTTGCCTGGTCAAACTCCACGACAAGTGATTCGACCGTTTTTCCCATATAGGTGATGTCACCTTGCGCCATAACTTGCTCGTCAGTAGAGAAAGTTATCCCCAGCGGAGTCGCCATCTCTTGTTTGGTGGAGGAAAAATGGGTGATCGAGAAGTAAATTCTTTATTTGATTGCAACGAAAGTTACAGCAGATCAATAATCCTCTTACAAGAGAGGGAAGATATTCAAACTTGAATCTCCCTTTTGTTTAGTGTCGGGTTCTTGATGTGGCGGTGGAAAGTGAATCTTATTTTCCGTTGACCGGGTGAACGTCAGGACCTTTTGAGAATCCTTTCACAGAGAGTGTAGGTAAAAACGAACTTGTACGCAGCAAGTTGTTAGAAGACTTGAACTCTCTCTTTCTTTTTAGCTAGAAATTTTGGTGTTTCTACGGCTTACAACCGAAGTTCTTTTTACCAAGAAGTCCCCGATCTTTTTCTTTTCTTTCGACCCCTCTTCCATAGCAAACTGGGCATTTATAGACGTTTCAGGGGGTAAACGTGTCCCCTAAAAACAGTCCATAATGGGGGTTAACTCCCTCATTACGTCGATAGTAATTGACCCAGTAATGAGGGCAGTTACAACTGAGACGCAGGTTTTGAGTCTTGCGTTTCATGCTTGAGAGACGCGGGTTTCTAGCTCTGCGTCAAGCTTCGCGTGAGACGCGGGCTTTGGACTCTGCATCTTGGCACTGCAATAATGCTGAGATGCGGGTTTCAACCCTCGTGTCTTTTGTCCTCGCAGTGATGTCGAGACGCGGGTTTCAACCCTCGCGTCTTGGTGCTGTGCTGGTGGCGATGATTAGCCTTGCGTCTGGAGCTTGGATTCTGCTTTTTGTCGACCTGTCTTCAGTAATTTTTAGACAGCCTACAGTGCCACCCTGGGGCTCTTGGAGCCAGAAGAGAGGAACTCTTCATATTTTGCGTGGTCAAATTCTACGACGTGTGACTCGACCGTTCTTCCCATGAAACTGATGTCACCTTGCACCACAATCTGCTTATCGGTGGAGAAAGTAGTCCCAATAGAGTGGCCATCTCTTATTCGGGAAAGAAAATTGAAAAGGAATTGCAAAGTTTTGTTGAATTAATGAAAAGTTACAACAACTCAAGTTCCAACTACACGAGAGAGCAAACACTCAAGCTCAGACCTTCTCTTTGTTTAAAGCTGGTGATCATCCACATATTTTGCATTATTTTCATTACACTCCTACATTTATCATGTAATAAATCTGCTAATTTTCTTGTCTTAAATGTCTATTTTTGCAGAAGATAATCATGAAGAGAAAGAGGATCAAACTAAGTAAATACTAGTAAAATCAGATTTAACTGGATCTATTTGGTTAGCTGAGGATGATCCCAGATCTAGTTAGAACAAATTAAGGATTGGGGCAAATGTTCAGCTGAAGATCAGAGCAAATCAGAAAGATAACACCAAATGGAAACTGGTAAAATTCAAATTTCTATAAATCCATTTTGGTTAGCTAAAAATCAACTGAGGATAACGTCAAATACAGAGTCCCAATTCAAAATTCAAAGGAATAAATGGATAGAGAGAAGATCAACGGATGAGATGAAGCAATTTTGACTGAGATTCTAACTAAATAGATTTTAGTATTTGAATCATAACATTCACTAACGAAACTCAAATATTATGATTCAAGATGATCCAGAAAGAAGACTTAAAGGGATGCAACTCTTAAGTTGATCACTATTTCTAATTCTGTCATTTGATAAGTTATATTAAGCAATCAGCACGCCAACATGCTGCAGATCAGAACTGAATATCCACATCAAATCAAATTTGGAGATAAGGAGAGGATTCAAATTCAGAAATAGCAATCTCTTCCTATCTTTTAACTCATTTCCTTATCCATTTCTATGCTATAAATACTCGACACATCAGAGGCAGAGAAGGGATCGATCAAGCAAAGATAGATTCTTAGACCAGTTTTTCATTGTTTTAGTGTAGGTTTTTATTTTCGTTTTATGTAATTTTTATTTCTTTGTAAGCATAGGTTAGACTAAGATTCATGTAAGTAAAAGAGAGATAGAGAGAGGGGGAGAGAGAGATTTATGCTGAGAGTGACACCGATGTAACCTCATCATTTCTTCCATCATTTCTTCAAGCAATAAAAAGGTAACTTTTTTGTGTTCTTCTTTATTTTCATTTTCTTATTCTCCTTTATACTCTTTCTCTTTCGGTTTTGATGATTGTCCAAGTGAGCCAAATAGTATCGGTATTACCTTGCCTTAGCGAGTGTCATTGATAGCTCATGACGATGGATTCTTCCCTATACTTGTATCATTTCATCCTTGTTCGAAGAAGCCTTGATGATGTAATGTGAATTGGGACTGAGTTAATCTTATGAGTTATGCGATGATCGCCTCCAGATCAAGGTAAACATGCAAGGATTCCAGGTAAGTCATCAACTGAAAAAAGGTAAGTATTTCTTTTAGATTTTTTCTTTTCTTTTAATCTTTAGTTTAGATCACCTCCATCATAAAATTTCTACTATTTTTCACTTTTTTAGTACAAAATCATCATCTCCTTCTCTCTACCATTCACAATCTAGCATAACTTATTTTCTTTTTCGTTTCAAGAACTAAAAGAAGAACTTTAACCTTTCTTTGTAACTTAAAAGAGAACTTACAAAAAACTTCCATCACTAATCCCTCCTTGAGGATCACGACCCGCATAGTCGCTTCCTATTGCGGTAGCATTGAGTACCTTGCACTTTTTATTCTTAAGTTCAGAAATTTTGTATTCTTGTGTGTAGGCAAAACTTCAATCAAATTTGGCGCCGTTGCAAGGGAGGGACGGTAAGTAATTCTCTTTTTAAGTTTACATTTTTGGTTAACTGTCTTCTTTGTTCTTGGTGTGCAGTGATAGATTTTAAGAAAATTTTTGCTGCAGTGGACATTTAAGTGGCCGTGGACTCTACTCAAGAAAGCAGAGCTCAGAAGCCCTCAGATTTGCTACATTCTAGTGGCAATCTGAGTGAACTACTAACCTGTATTTTTGCAGGTTGGCTGAATTGCAAAGCTAAAATTTTGCAGCTATTTATTTTCTTGATTAACTCATTGTACATACTTTCTAACCTCAACAGTAAATTGATGTTTGCTAAATGCTAAAAATGGTTTAGATTTTACATTTAGGCACGTGTCTAATTCGTTTTCATTTTATATTACTGTTGAAGAGTGCTGGAGCAAAGTACGTGTGCATAGCATCTAGTATAGAAATACTTTTGAATTGTTTACATTGTTTAAGTGTTGCTTTTCATGTATACATTAATTTAAGGGCTTGTCCTATAAAAAAGATAAGGTGGGAAAGTCATTACCCTCCCTTAGCCCACAAATAATCTCCTCACTTACTAACCCAAGCCTAACTAAAACTGAGTAGACGTTGGCCCTAGGGACATCTCAGACTCATATAAGAGACTGGCCTAAAGGGGAAGTTGATTAGAATTTGACTCTTGCTAAATCGGTGTCCAAGGTTGGGGATTGAGGGGCGAAACCCCGAAAGCTAGTGGTTTGGCTTAATTAGGCCTGTTGCTTTTAAGTACGGATATCTCCCACCAATCTTGTCCCTACCTGGCCGATTAACTTATGGTCAGATTCAGCAATATGCCCCCCGTGGACAGTCTAACCAGTTAGGAGTCGTCTAGGTCTAAGGTTTACCCTAATTTAGGTTAGATTTTTTTCTTTTTGTTTATTTATTTGTTTTTCTTTGCTTGATTTTGACATTTCTTGTCTGATATGGCTTATAACAATAACTTTTCTAATTTTAATAGCAATCCATGTTACACTCCGACCTATTTTTCGGATATTACCAACCCGGCATATCATAACTTTAACCAACCTAGTATGCCAGATTGGTCTTATCCAAATCAATACATGCCCCAGTCTTAATACTATGAATAAGACTGGAATAATCATCACTACTCTTCACAGAGTCAATGAGGATACAACTCCTCCGAGTCATATTGTCAACCACCTTACCAATATCCAGCTTCATATACTCTTTCTCCCGAACAACCATTAGAAGAATCAATTAACTGGGAAAAGAGGATGGAAGCCTTAGACAAGCTTGAGTGACGAATTCAAATTTTAGAAGACTCAAAATCCCATCAAAATTTTCAAATCACAGATCCTTACTCTACTTTTCAAGAAGAACATGCCGATTTAAAAAAGAGTATGAAATCTATGATTCAATTCCAACGTAATCCACTCAAAAAAAGTAAGACTTAATGTAACGCCCCGATCCCGACGGGTACGGAGACGTTACTGCAACGTATATACGCAGATCAGAAATACCCTCACGTATATACGCTAAGCATCAGTACAGGCAAGAATCAGAGTACGAAAGCAAATGGTGGATTATACATTCCAACACATGAGTACAATTACAAAGTTATCACCAGAGGTGATCCAATATTACATGAATATTACATCACCAACATGGCGCAAATGCGAGAATACAAAGGATGTACAAGTATGAACAGTACAAAGACAGGCTCAGAGTCATAACAAGAAAACTCTAGAGCCGCACATGGGGGCCTGGAAGGATAGAGCTTCAGATGGTCTGCTGGAGATCCACGCTACCGCTGCGCCACTATGATCAGCAACTGGGAAAATCCACACGCTCCAAGCTCCAAGACCTGGACATGAGGATCCAGGGGAGTCAGATGGAACTCCCCAGGTGAGTGGTGATACAAAATCCAGATGGCGTGCTGAGATAAGTACAAGTGTATCGATAAAACCGAATCATAAATAAGCATTGAAAACCGTGTCGTGAGCATAAGCATGTATAGGCAGGTAGATATATAACAAGTGATATTAAGCAGGAAGTACTCATGGCATGGTAAGATAGGAGCAGTAGACTGATGGAATGGAACATGGGTAATAATACAGAGTATGAGTAGCTAATATGATAATAATCATAAAACCGAAAATCCGATGTAAAATCCGATGAAAGCATTCGTGGCAAATCACACAACGGTCATAACAGGAGTACATAACAGGCATAACATGAATCATAACAAGCATAACGGGAGTTCATAACAGGCATAACAGGATACATAGTTGGCATCTTTTATTATTATTACTCGTCTGACCCATATATCTAGGTATGTGTCCTGGTGTACATCCCAACACACATACATCCATATATAAGCAAGCCGAGGTTCGTTACTGGAAGCTGATGAAGAACTGATAGCTCATACTTATAGTAGTTCCCGTCTGCCCGGGACACAGCCATATGGGGGCCTTAAATCCCCCTAACACGTATCTTCTGAGGGCCTGAAATCCCCCTAACACGAATCGTCAGTTCTGGTATTCCACTACTATAAGCTAGGCATCATACCTGCATCCATCACTTCCTCCCATTTTCCGTGCAAGTTATCCTTTTTATGGCTTATTAAACTGGTCATAACAGAGATCAGGTACGGGCAGGAGATGGCCCTACAGATTCAAGAGGTGGCCCCCACAGATTCAAGAGGTGGCCCCCACCACGTGTGTGGTGTGGCACTTTGTTCCATGTGGCACTTTGCTCTGAGGGGAATGGATTCTAGAGGTGGCCCCCACAGATTCAAGAGGTGGCCCCCACCACTTGTGTGGTGTGGTACTTTGCTCCGTGTGGCACTTAGTTCCATTCAGGATCCGCCGGGAACTGGTGGTATAACATGAGCCAATGTTAAGTGGTAGCATGCAAATGACAGGTATGAAGTAATGGCATGGTAAGTGTTAACATAACAGGTGTTAAATGATACAGACAGGTATATGTCAAGAGATTTGTCAAGAGGTTACATAACAAGCTTGTATATTGCAAGTGTTAGAGTAATGGTTGAGCACAATCAAGCGGAGCTGAGGGACCTGACGGTCTCAACTCACTCCCCTTTCGAGATAGTGAGAGACCGGAGGTTGAAGGACCTGACGGTCTCAACTCACTGATAGTGAGAGACCGGAGGCTAAGCTGAGAAACCTGACGGTCCCAATCTCTTCTCTTTCGGGATAGTGAGAAACCGGAGGCTGAAGAGCTGAGGGACCAAGAACGCTTGGGATTTAAGTGCACTCTCGGTGGTTACCATCCATCCCAGGAGTGGGCAGAAACCCAGAGTTCAACGACCACGAAGGGTCGGCCACGCATGGTATATAGCAGTAGAATACATCACAGGCATGGTATATGTACAAGAATAAACATGGAATAAAATACATGTCGACCCGACAAAGCGGGGAAACCCAAATGGAGGCGAGAGCGAGAACACTCGCCTAAATCTCTGGAATAGCTGAAAACTCTGAAATCCATGGAACTCGCGCACGCGTTAGAAAGAAAGTGAAGAGGAGAGAGAAAGAGAGAGAGCACAGGGAGACGCGGGTTTTGAGAGTGAGACGCGGGGGTCGTAGACGCGGGAGTAGCAGACGCGAAAATCGCGTCGCAAAGGTGCCACAAACGCGGGGTTCGAGACCCGCGTTCAAGTCAGGACACGAGAAGAACGCGGACGCGGTCATGGGTTTCGCGTCGTGTTAGCATGAGAAGAACACAGACGCGGGCATTAGCTCCGCGTCGTGCAGACATGAAAGGGACACAGACGCGGGCATGGACTCCGCGTTGCGTCGGTACAAGAACGCGATGGCCGCGTTTAAATAGATCCCAAGAACGCGAAGATCCGCGTTAAGGCGTTGCCTGGACGCGGGGGTGAGATCCGCGTCAGCAATATACAGAGAGGAGGAGGAGAGAGAAAGGGAAAGGTGCTTGCTTTGGTGGTGGTGTTATTTGGTGGAGGAGTTGGATTTTGATGGAGTAATGAAAAAGAAGGTGAAGGAGGTGATGTTTGGAGGTTGAAGTAGTGGAGATGGAGGTGGTGTTGTGATGGTGAAAGTGATGGTGGAAGTGAAGATGGTGGTGGAAAATAGTAGAGGTGATGGTGATGTTAGTTGTTTGTCGTTGTAATCGTCACCGTAATGATTACAGGAATAATCGCGAACGATTACCGGAATAATTATCGGAGATATTACCGACGAAGAAGAGCTCGGCCCCAATCCAAAGGAGGTGGCCGGCTCTTGATGTGGTGATGGGGTGGTGGTTTTGTGGAGGGTTTTGATGGTGGTGGTATTTTTGGAGAAGGTAAAGGAGAAGGTGAAGGCTTTGGTGGAGTTGTTGAAGTTGTGGTGCTTTAAATGGAGATGGAGGAGGAAGAAGATGAAGGTAGGAAGTTGGAGAAGTTGTAGTAGTTGTTGTTGTGGTGGAGATGAAGGAGGAGTTGGTGGTGGTTAAGGTGTTGGTGAAGAGAAAATGAAGTTGAAAGGAGAAGGAAAGGTTTATATAGGATTTGGAATTGTGAAGGAGATGTAAAAATGTTTTAGGGAGGGGGTTTTTTGTAAGAATGGAGAGGTGAGGTGGCTCTCTTGGCCGGCCATGGTGATGGGAGAGGTGTTTGAGTGTGTTGGGATATTTTTGGAGAAGATATTTTGGTGGAGGAGATATTTTTGGTGGAAAGTTGTAGAAAGTAATGGAAGAATGGAGAATTTGGTGGAAGGAAAAGGAAGGAAAGAAAAAGGAAAAAAAGAAAAGAAATTAAAAAAGGAAGATATTCTCTTGGAAGAAAAAGTGAAAATAATTAGAGTAGCGGATTCCCGAGATTCGGTTGCGGATGCGGAAAACTTTCGGAAAAATACCGAAATCGTCTGAAAATCAAGTATCTCGGAACGACCCGCAAAAATTCTCAAAAATAAAGAATATTATTTTAAGAATCATGGTGAAATCCATTTCAAGAAATTCTTTATAGTTTTTAAATTAAAAATCTTGGAATCGACCGCAATATCGGTCGACACCAAATCTGGCAGAAATCTGATAAATTCTGAAAATTCCCAAAAAATGAATTAAGATAGTAAATATTATTCTAAGCAAATATGGGAAAGCGGTTTCTCAAAATTTGACTCCATTTGTAAATTAAAAATCCAGGAATCGGTCAGCGGTGCTGGTTGACACCGGTTTTGAAGATTTTCCATTTAATTCAGAAAAATTCCAGAAAATCATAGAAAATCTAAAATATTGAAAAATGATGTTTGAAATTGAAATCGGTCAAATCTGAATACCGGAAAGACCAAATTGAGTAAGACACTAGGATCGGGTCCCTGGTTCAGAGAAGAGCAGACTCTGAGTCCACGAATCCGGATCCAAGGCAAAACGATCATATAAATAATTCATAATACAAAATAAATATAGGAAGTAAATCGAAAAATACGATCGAAAAATCTGAATACGCAACTAAGTACGTATTCCGGGAGCGGGGTGTTACACTTAACAGATTGAAAAACATGCATAGGAATAAGAAAACTCTCCCTACCCAATCTTTGACTATTCCTCACACTTCTAGCCATATTGATAAAAACTAAGAATCATGGTATCTTGAAGACTTTGATTAAGATTCAATTTTACCACAAAACCTTGAACTTGACCAATACCAACCTATTGATGAATTAGCAAGTTTTCATGTTAATGAGATTGAACTTGATTATGAATGTGAACCTGATCCCCAACTTTGTGATTCAGTTCCCATCTTTGAATCTATGTTGACTCCGGCATTCTTACCAATTTGGACGAAATTCTCGAGCCAACATTTAATCCTATTCCCATAAATTTAATTGAATCACTAATTTTGGATAGTCACATTCCATTGATGGTAAAAGAATGTGAATTTCAATTCTTAGATTTGGACTCAACTCTTGAACCAAAACTAACACTCGAGCCCAAAGTTGATTTTTCCGAGTTAGTATTGCTTCCCGAGTTAGAATCTCCCCACTATTATACCTGAAGCAGATTGGAAAGCCCAAGATGATCCCAATATAACATGGAACAAAATTGCTAGCTGCATTAAAAGAGTAGCTAAAGATGCACTTGGTGAGTCACGTGGTGGTGTTCCACTATATAACGACACATCATGGTAGAATGAAGAGGTAAAAGCTGCCATTAAAATCAAATAAGACTCTTATAGAGATTTGAAGAAAAATTATGATGGAGTGAGTTTTCAGAGGTATAAGCTAGACAAGAAGGAGGCTAAGAAAGATGTTTAGAATGCAAAAGCTAAAGTGTACGAAGAAGTGTATGAGAAGTTGGTGAGCGTGAGATGGCTGATAAACCTCTTTAACAAGATCTGGCTAACTAAAAAGATGCCAAATGAGTGGAGGAAGAGTACCTTAGTACCTCTATATAAGAACAAGGGTGATATCCAGAGTTGTTCATACTATCGTGGAATAAAACTCACGTGTCACACCATGAAGCTTTGGGAAAGGGTAGTTGAACACAGGTTAAGGCAGAATGTCACAATATTAGAGAACAGTTTGGGTTCATACCGGGGCGATCGACGACAGAGGCTATTCATTTGCTTCGTCAACTTATAGAGCGATTTCGAGAGAGGAAGAGAAATTTACATATGGTCTTTATTGATTTAGAAAAAGCTTATGATAAGGTGCCAAAAGAGGTATTATGGTGGACATTGATGAAAAGGGAGTCCCCATCAAATATTTTGACAATATCAAGGATATATACGATGGAGTAGTGGCAAATGTCAGAACTTGTGGAGGTATAATAAGTGATTTTTCTGTCACAATTGGATTGCATTAAGGATCTGCATTGAGTCCATTCTTATTTGCCATAGTGATGGATGAGCTTACTAGAGCTATTCAGGATGAGATACCGTGATGTATGCTATATGCTGATGATATTCTCCTAATCGATGAGACGAGAGTTAGGGTAAATGTCAATTGGAGTTATGGAGGCAAACTCTAAAATCTAGAGGTTTTAGATTAAGTAGGGCCAAAACAGAGTATATGGAGTGCAAATTCAGTAAATAGGGAATCCGAGATTATAGTACTGGGAGATTAGATGGACAAGAAATACCGATGAGCAGTTATTTTTTTTGGCCCAAAGGCCTTCCACTCTAGTTTTGATGATGATTAACTCATGTAGTTATGTGTACTAATAATCTTGTGATTTTAGTTTCAGATCTTTATTCAAGATATTACTAGGTGATTAGCTTCAATAAGATGGTTTGGAAGCTTTCACATGGTGATTCCAGAGCCGAGCATCAAGATCATATATAGCACTCGTTGGAGTCAAGCTCGGAGTTTTGGAGTTTTGGATCGAGTCGGCTTGGAGACGGCGCTCTACAAGAAGACCTCGATATCTAGTTTAGTTTTGTGTTTAGATCCATTTGTAAAGATTAGAATAGTATGATATGCTCAAGTTCACAATACACACACGTTTTACGTTTTGAATATTGGTTTTTCGGTTTTTGGTTTAACCGACTTTGGTTTTCATGAATAGTTAGATCAATACAAGTTTACATGGTTTACGTATAGTAGATTCATTCTATATATATGTATGCTTAACTTCCTAGACAAACTTATTTTGACTTACCTATCCATGTGGTTTAGGTTTTGTGTTTTAACAAAACATTATTTTGGAATTATAGACAAAAACTATGATATGCATATGTTTCTTGTATATTGGATTTCTATCCATATGCAACATGCCTAAATGTGTTTAAATATCATGTCTTTGTATTTGGATGAGTTTTGGAAAAATCAAATTTCCTATTGAAAAATTCAAGTTTGGAAAAATACAGTTTTTGGTTTTGGTAATTTTTTCATAGCACAAAAATGGTTCAAAATGTTTGATATTTGTATTAAAATTTTTATCAAATATTTGTATATCAATGTAAAATGATAAAACTATTTTTGTGTATTTTTAGAAGATTTATGGGAATTTTTAGAATTAAAAATAACAAGTTTTTCTGACCCAGAACCCAGCCTGCCAGGCTCTAGCGGTCGACCGGACCGATCGAGCGGACCCAGAGTCGGTCGACCGGACCAGTCGACCGACGTGCACAAAACATGCACGCTGGACTGCCCATTAAGCCGGTCGACCGAGCGGTTGACCGACTGAAAGCAACCCACTCTCGGGTTGCTCAGGTCGACCGGGCAGTCGACCGGCCAGAGAGCCGTTGCTCTCTGGTTCAGGGCCTGGTCGACCGACCGGTCGACCAGTAGCAGCAAACGGTCAAAATTCGACCGTTGGCCGGTCGACCGGTAGGTGAAAACTGGGCTTATTTGCTGCCAATGACTAGTTTTAAAAAGAGGCTATAAAAACCCCATTTGAGAGAGATTTTAAAAAGAATTTTTGGCTAAAATTTCTGAGCTTTCTCTAGTGTTTATACAAGTTTGAAAAGAGTTTCTTTGTGCCAAAAAGATCAATTTTTACTATTTTTATAAGTGTTTCATTATTTCAAAGAAAAATAGTCTTTTGGGAATTTGTTTTGATCTAATCATTCTATATCTTTGTGGAGATTTCCCAAGTAATTTTTCTTTGTTTTAAACACTTTGTTTTCCACACTTGAGCTTCATTCTATCCTATCTATAGGGTCTTTGTGTTTGTGGGAAAAGAAATCGGTTTGTGGTCTTTTGATCGCCAAGTTGTAAACCCTAATCATTGCTTGGCTTTGTGCCTTTCCCTCTTGTGTAGAGGAGGTTGTACAATTGGGTTGTATCCCTCAAATTGTGAGGTGATCCTTGTATAGCTTTGTGCTTATCCCTCAAGTTGTGAGGTAATTATTTTGTTGGCTTGGTGCTTAGCCTCTAGTGAGAGGTTGTGGTTGTAAAGAGAGGAGTTGGGTACTCCTAGTTATTGTATTGCCCCAAATCCTCGGTGGAGGTTCCCTGTGTGGGAGTCCTTTGTGGACAAGCTAGTGGATTCGAAATCCTTCTGGGTGAAGGCGGGGATGTAGAGCTGGGTGCTCGAACCTCGAAACAAATCTTATTGTTTGCGCTTGATCCATTGACTTTTACTCTTTCTCTCTCTTTGTATTGTGCCTTACATTATTTCATATTTATCATTCATACTTATATGCTTGGCTTGGTTGTGTGTGCATCACTTATTGGTTGCATTTAGTGTAGTTGCAATTAGTTTTTAAATTACACATTTAGTTCATTAGATTAGCATTATCACCTATTCACCCCCCCTCTAGGTGATTTCAATTGGTATCAGAGCCTATGCTCCTGATATTTAGGTTTAACCACCTAGGAGTGAGATCTTGGTTTGCTAATCTTCATTTGCATTTGCACACATATAGTTTGCACTCATGGATAGCCCTCCTATGTTTGATATTTCTAGACTTGATATTTGGAAGGCCAAGATGAGTTGTCATTTGAAAACCCTAGGACATAAAGTTTATCATGCCACTACTAAAGATCCTACCCAATGATAGCAAGCATAGAAAGGCCAATGCACTAGCCCTTAAGACACTTAGAGTATCTCTTGATAAAGATCTTTTATATGTGTTTGCTCACTATGATTCGGCTTTTGCAGTTTGGAGCATTTTAACTTCTCCCGAGCTACCAAAGATCATTGATAAGGTGAGGAGATCTAGGAGAGACAAGTCCGATGAGCATTGCCTCATGGTCCAAGGGAATGACTCCCTTGAGGTACAATCGGAATCTCAACTAGATGTTAGCACTAGTTCCTATTGCTATGGGTGTTTAGAAGTTCAAACCTTAAATATGGAACTTGCTACTAAGTTCGAAAATTTTTTGGAAAAACATGATCTTTTTAAAAAGAAGAATTTTGAACTAAAAGAAGAATATGAGAATTTGTGTTCAAGATTTGATTTAGTTTTGCAAGAGAAGGAAGAGATTTGTAGTGAAAGTGATTCACTTAAATCTCAACTAGACCTTGCCATAAAGGAAAATAATTTTTTGAAAAGTAAAAATGATTGTGATGATGTTGTGAAAAACAATGAGGTTTTATCTTCAAAATTAGATTTTATTTTAAAGGATAACCATTCTTTGAAAAATGAAATTGAGTTTATTTCAAAAGAATTAGATTTAGTTTTAAATAAAAATAAATCTTTGCAAAATGATATAGATTCACATGTTTGACATGCTAGTGTAGCCTCACCTAGCACATCTATTGCATGCTCCACTTTATCTTCAAGTATTGAAAATAATATAAATGTTTTGAAGAAAAGTGTTGATTGTTTGGGCTCCACTTTGAGCCATGGTGTTGTGAGTCATACACGCTTGGAATCTTTGTTTCGAAAGAAACAAGTTCCATCTATGCATGCATACCCTCCACGGCATACAAATGCTACTCACGGTCACACCCATCACATGTATGCTCATGTGTACACTTGTACACATTGTGGACGAAAGGGCCACCTTGCTAAATTTTGTTATGATCGTATACATGATGTTAATTTAGCAACTAATTTTGTTTGGATTAGGAAAGGTTCTAACCCCTATGGACCCAAAAGGAAATGGGTACCAAAGACCACCCGTATTGTATTTGATGTAGGTGTGGGCTCTCACATGACGTGAGAGTAGCGGTACCTTGGAGTGGATGCGTTCCGAGCTTCATGATGACCATTTGGATGCATCACTTTCAAGGGATGGTTTGGTGGGAAGACCACTTTGGTTTGGAGAACTAGAGAGGTGCCCACATCGGTTTTGGTATCAATCTCTAACTCCCGTTTTTATTTACATGCTTTCACATCATTGATTTATAGCATGTCATGTTTTATTGTTCATTATGCTTATGCCATGTTCATTAGATTAGTGATATACATGTATAGTTATTTGAGACACCTATGTTTTATATGGATCTATATCTATGTATTCTCACTTTGTTTTTAACTAATATGTATGTCCTAAATCTATTGCACATGCATATACATAATGACTATATGTATGTTTATGTTTTTTTTTTTGTCGCTTCATGTTTTGATGTTTATAGTTTATTATGTTAAATGCCATGATTCTTAGATCAATGACATGCATGTATAGCTTTTAAGATCACCCATGTTTATATGAACTCATATGTTGTGTTCTCACCATTGTTTAGCTATTATGTATATCATAGGTCTATAATAGCATGTGGATTTCCATAATGATCATTTTTAAGATTATCATGTTGATTTATGTCTCGTTTTATACTTCAAATTTTGAATATATATTTAAATGTTAGTTTTCATTAAGACTAGGATTTATACTTGTACATATAGTGGGCCACAAATAAATTTTTATATGTTTGTGCTTGAACGCTTATTTGTACCCATTAGATGTGCTAGTATAGTCTAGTTTTGATGATTCATGCATTTCAACTTGTATTCCCCATTTTGGACATGTTTTATGATCATGTGTTTTCACTTCATGTATATGTTTATTTTGTCAAACAATAAGATATACATGTATACCCCTTGAGTCATTTGCTTTTCATGCAAATTATTATTATGGACTCAATTGTGTTTAGGGATATGTATGTATACTTCTCGTTTTGTCAAAACATACATATGCCTTGAAGAATAAATAGTTTGATGATTTTCATATTTAAGGAATATTGAGCTTAATTGCCTAATTTCATGTTTATGTGATTCACATAACACTTGTGCACTCACTTCATTTAAATGTTTCTCATGATTATGTTTTCATGAGTATGATATGGGATTTATGGTCTTTGAGTGTTTAGTGACCATGTGATTTACGTGTTTTTCATGAAATATAATTTCATTCCTTGCTTGAAGGATTCCGTACTAGTTTTCAAGTTTTTCCATTTAACTAGTTGCGGTATTCTTCGTTATGGTAGAGTTTTCAAACATGCTATATTTTTCAAACCTATTTTTGAAAACCCCTACCTTCCAAGAGTGGTTGGATGGGAGACCATGCTTTGTATGCTCTTTATTGAAAATCATTTTATACATGAGCATGAAATGAGTGGTAGGATATGAGGTATACACTTGATATTATTGTTGTTTCAATTGGTATCATTGGATTTTTTCAATTGGTATCAATATTGACATTTTTGTATACTCATATATTGTTTTGTTATTGTATGCTTTCATTTGGTATCATCTATTTTGATTGGTACTCATTTTTCATACACCTATGCATATTTTATTTGTGCTTACTATATCCCTATATCTTTAAGTATAAATTTTTGATTATGCAAAGCTTGAATGTTTAATGACTATCATGTTTCTATTAATGAGTTTTCAATAGGTATCTTAAACAAGCTTATGCACCGTTTTATTTGGTATTTCATAAAGGGGGAGAAAATTCGTATTTTTATCTTTCAATTGGTATTTTGTTTACCGTTGATTTCTACTCCCACACTTTATGTTGAAAATTGATTTTATTTTGGTATCATATGTTCTAAATGACAAATATTCACAATTGGTATCAAGATTCTGTTTACTTTCAATTGGTATCTATTGATCTATTTCTTTCAATAATTTGATTTGTTTTATTGAGAAAATTCAAAATTTTGTTTTATGGTGACCCCTTTATTGATTCTTTGTTTTGAACAAAAAGGGGGAGAAGAATAATTTTTATTGGTTTATCATTTACCCCTTTGTTGATGATTGACAAAAAGGGGGAGAAGAATTTGAGTTTATATGCATGATTTATGCATGATCTTTGTTTCATGTTTGATATTGAGAACATGTTTTATTATTGGTAACAAGAGCATTATGTAATGTTTGGTATCAAGAGCTTTCATTATGTAAGTTTTGGTTTATGTAAGTTTTGGTTTATTGGTATCAAAAGCATTATGTAATTTTGGTATCAAAAGCATTCTTTAAAGAGAACATGTTTATGAAATTAAGAAAAAGAAGAAATAATTTGTTTTACCTTTCATTTGGTATCAAGAGCATGATTTATACATTTTATCATTTTATGCATATCTATTGGTATCAAAAGCCTGTTTATATGCATTTCATAGTTTTATGCATATCTATGCATTCTCATGTTTTATATTCATTGCATATATTTGTTGTTTTCTTCTATCCATGAGTTAAGGGGGAGCTTCCTTGAAGCTTAACTTTAATTCATGCATATATAACTCCATGAGTTTTGTCATCATCAAAAAGGGGGAGATTGTTGGCCCAAAGGCCTTCCACTCTAGTTTTGATGATGATTAACTCATATAGTTATGTGTACTAATAATCTTGTGATTTTAGTTTCAGATCTTTATTCAAAATATTAGTAGGTGATTAGCTTCAACAAGATGGTTTGGAAGCTTTCACATGGTGATTCCAGAGCCCGAGCATCAAGATCATATATAGCACTCGTTGGAGTCAAGCTCGGAGTTTTGGAATTTTGGATCGAGTCGGCTTGGAGACAGCGCTCTACAAGAAGACCTCGGTACCTAGTTTAGTTTTGTGTTTAGATCCATTTGTAAAGATTAGACTAGTATGATATGCTCAAGTTCACAATACACACACATTTTACGTTTTGAATATTGGTTTTTCGGTTTTTGGTTTAACCGACTTTGGTTTTCATGAATAGTTAGATCAATACAAGTTTACATGGTTTATGTATAGTAGATTCATTCTATATACATGTATGCTTAACTTCCTAGACAAACTTATTTTGACTTACCTATTCATGTAGTTTGGGTTTTGTGTTTTAACAAAACATTATTTTGGAATTATAGACAAAAACTATGATATGCATATGTTTCTTGTATATTGGATTTCTATCCATATGCAACATGCCTAAATGTGTTTAAATATCATGTTTTTGTATTTGGATGAGTTTTGAAAAAATCAGATTTCCTATTGAAAAATTCAAGTTTGGAAAAATACAGTTTTTGCTTTTTGGTAATTTTTCCATAACACAAAAATGGCTCAAAATGTTTGATATTTGTGTTAAAATTTTTATCACATATTTGTATATCAATGTAAAATGATGAAACTATTTTTCTGTATTTTTAGAAGATTTATGAGAATTTTTAAAATTAAAAATAACAAGTTTTTCTGACCCAGAACCCAGCCTGCCAGGCTCTGGCGGTCGACCGGACCGGTCGACTGACGTGCATAAAATGTGCACGCTGGCCTGCCCATTAAGCCGGTCGACCGAGCGGTCGACCGACTAAAAGCAACCCACTCTCGGGTTGCTCCGGTCGACCGGGCGGTCGACCGGCCAGAGAGTCGTTGCTCTCTGGTTCAGGGCCCGGTCGACCGAGCGGTCGACCGGTAGCAGCAAACGGTCAAAATCCGACCGTTGGCCGGTCGACCGGAAGGTCAAAACTGGCCTTATTTGCTGCCAACGGCTAGTTTTGAAAAGAGGCTATAAAAACCCCATTTGAGAGAGGGTTTCAAAAAGAATTTTTGGGCTAAAATTTCTGAGCTTTCTCTAGTGTTTATACAAGTTTGAAAAGAGTTTCTTTGTGCCAAAAAGATCAATCTTTACTGTTTTTAAAAGTGTTTCATTATTTCAAAGAAAAATAGTCTTTTGGGAATTTGTTTTAGTCTAATCATTCTATATCTTTGTGGAGATTTCCTAAGTGATTTTTCTTTGTTTTAAACACTTTGTTTTCCATACTTGAGCTTCATTCTATCCTATCTATAAGGTCTTTGTGTTTGTGGGAAAAGAAATCGGTTTGTGGTCTTTTGATCACCAAGTTGTAAACCCTAATCATTGCTTGGCTTTGTGCCTTTCCCTCTTGTGTAGAGGAGGTTGTGCAATTGGGTTGTATCCCTCAAGTTGTGAGGTGATCCTTGTGTAGCTTTGTGCTTATCCCTCAAGTTGTGAGGTGATTGTTTTGTTGGCTTGGTGCTTAGCCTCTAGTGAGAGGTTGTGGTTGTAAAGAGAGGAGTTGGGTACTCCTAGTTATTGTATTGCCCCAAATCCTCAGTGGAGGTTCCCTGTGTAGGAGTCCTTTGTGGACAAGCTAGTGGATTCGAAATCCTTCTGGGTGAAGGCGGGGATGTAGAGCTGGGTGCTCGAACCTCGAAACAAATCTTGTTGTTTGCGCTTGATCCAATGACTCTTATTCTTTCTCTCTCTCTTTATATTGTGCCTTGCATTATTTCATATTGATCATTCATATTTATATGCTTGGCTTGGTTGTGTGTGCATCACTTATTGGTTGCATTTAGTGTAGTTGCAATTAGTTTTTAAATTTCGTATTTAGTTCATTAGATTAGCATTATCACCTATTCACTCCCCCTCTAGGTGATTTCAATTTTAAGCACTTGGGTTCAATTATCTAAAAGGATGGGGAGATCGATAGTGATGTCAACCATAGGATCCAAGCCGGCTGGTTAAAATGGAGGAGTGCAACAGGAGTTTTATGTGATCGTAACATTCCGTTATGGCTGAAGGGAAAGTTTTATCAGACTGCTATTAGGCTAGCTTTGTTATATGGCACAGAATGCTGGGCTATAAAGAGACATCATGCCCAGAAGATGTGCGTAGCAGAGATGTGCATGCTTCGTTAGATGTGTGGTAACACGCGGAGAGATAAGGTGAGAAATGAGGATATTCGTACTAAGATAGGTGTAGCCTCCATAGAAGAGAAGATGAGAGAAAATCGTCTACAATGGTTTGGTCATGTGCGACGTAGACCTACAGATGCGCCAGTCCGGTGAGTAGAGCATATCAATTTAGGGCAAGTTAAAAGAGTGCAAGGGAGACTGAAGAAAATATGGATGGAGATAATACGACAAGATATGGAGGCTAAAAGTCTTAGTAAAGGTATATTGCTCGATAGGAATGAGTAGAGAAAGCTGATTCATGTGCCCGAACTGGCATAATTTCTTTTGGTTCATGTAGCCTACCCCAAATACTTGGGACAAATGGCTTAGTTGTTGTTGTTGTAGTGTTGGTTCCTGAATCTCTATCATTTTTGAGCCCAAGTCAACCATTCCATCAAGTCACAATCTTTTATTGGACATAGGTATAGACCATGATGACTCCGTGATGATTTTCCAAGACTGATCATGTAAAGGGAATAATTTCCATGATAGGATCTTTTATGATCCTATTCATGTTGGGAACTGTAAATATGTAACTAGAAAAGTGGTCAATAAAGGTGGGTTCTGTGAACCACCACATTATCTTGATTGGATAGCAACGCTTGACCAAATCAGACCACCACTGGAACCACCACCATAAGGCAATATTTTTCTTCCATTTCTTCTTTTTCATGTATCTATGCATTAATTCATACATTGTGGACAATGCATGAGATAGGTGTGGTGAAGGGTTCTAATATAACTTGAGTTTTCCTTTTATTATTAAAAAAAGAAAAAAATTTATTATTAACATTTTCTTCACTTTTAAAAACTTTTTGAAAATAGAAACAATATTTTGACATATTTTTTGTAAGAAATTAAGTCAATTTTAAGGAATAGGAGAATCATAATTAGGATTTCTTATACTTGGTCAAATAAGGTTACTTGTTTAATTTCCAAGGTTAGGAAGAAAATTTGAAAAAGTAATTTAGTCTTAATTTTTATCATGATGAAATATGCATATTTTTATACACTTACACATTTAGGGTTCAAAAATAAAGATTCTTATGCCTTATTTAAAAAAAATAAAATAATATATATATAATATCCTCTGATTAAGTTAGGTATTTGTGCCTCATAAAGCATAACTATTCACGCTTAAAAGCGATTCATATAATAAAATCTTTAGTTTTGTGGCCTTGTTTGCTCGAGTTCTTAAGTCCTTGGGGTGTTTTCTCACCTGGTACCCTAAGACCTTTTGGTTTTGGGTCACTGATTAAAGGCTCGTTACATGGGCAGATTAGAAAGCCTAATAGAACTAAAGAATAATATCATTAAAAATTAAAAAATATAAAAATATAAAAGAAAAAATAAGACATAAGAGTTAGAGTTAAAGAATCCCGAGTAATAATTTCACGGTGACAAAGGTGCATATATCTTAGGATAAAATAATAGATTAAATAAGAAATATAGTTTGACTCCTTGCCTTGATTGATAACAAGTTTTTGAATTAAGAATAAGCTTAAGAATGAAAAATTCGATTTTCCTATAACTTATAGATTACTTAATTCTTACAATAATACTTCAAATATTTTCTCTTTCAAAATGTATTTTCAAAATACTAATACTTTGTTTCTCTTTGTTTATGGATTAATCCACTAAAAACACTTACGAGACAGAACTCATCCTCTAGAGAAAACATAGAGGTTTAACGGCTTGTTGCACATGCTTAGTGCAATCGAATAACCTACGAAAGTGCTCTAATAATATTTGGTTTAGTTTTGTTGTTTTGCTCAAGGATGAGCAAAAGATAGATGTGAGGGTGTGATCGTACACATAATTTGCATTCTTTTCATTACACTCCTACATTTATCGTATAATAAATCTGCTAATTTTCTTGTCTTAAATGTCTATTTTGGAGAAGATAATCATGAAGAGAAAGAGGATTAAACCAAATAAATTTCAGTTAACGTCAGATTTAATTGGATCTATTTAGTTAGCTGAGAATGATCCTAGATCTAGTTAGAATAAATCAAGGATTGGGGCAAATGTTCAGCTGAAGATCAGAGCAAATCAAAAAGATGACACCAAATGAAAACCGGTAAAATTCAGATTTCTATAAATAGATTTTGGTTAGCTAAAGATCAACTGAGGATAACGTCAAATACAGAGTCCAAATTCAAAATCCAAAAGGAAAAATGGATAGAGAGAAGATCAACGGATGAGATGCAGCAATTTTGACTCAGATTCCGACTAGATACATTTTAGTATTTGAATCATAACTTTCGCTACCGAAACTCAAGTCTAATGATTCAAGATGATCCAAAGAAGACTTCGATCATTTGATAAGTTATATTCAGCAAACAATACGCCAACAGGCTGCAGATCAGAACTGAATATCCACATCAAATCAAGTTTAGAGATAAGGGTAGGATTCAAATTCAGATATAACCAGTTCTCTCTATTTTTTAACTCATTTCCTTTTCCATTTCTATGCTATAAATACTCCATACATCAGAGGCAGAGAAGGGAGCGATCAAGTAGAGATAAACTCTTAGGCAATTTTTTTTATTTTTTAATGTAGCTTTTTATTTTCATTTTATTTAATTTTTATTTCTTTGTAAGCATAGATTAGACTAAGATTCATGTAAGTAAGAGAGAGAGATATTTATGTGAGTGACACTGATGTAACCTCCTCCTTTCTTACATCGTTTCTTCAAGCAATAAAAAGGTAACTTTTTTTATGTTCTTCTTTATTTTTGTTTTCTTCTTCTTCTTTCTACTCTTCCTCTCTCAGTTTTGATGATAGTCTAAGTGAGTCAAATAGCTTCGATATTACCTTGCCTTAGCGAGTGCCATCGGTAGCTCATGACGATGGATTCTTCCCTATATTTGTATCATTTCATACTTGCTCGAAGAAGCCTTGATGATGTAATGTAAATTGGGACTGAGTTAATCTTATGAGTTATGCATTGATCGCCTCAAGATCAAAGGTAAACATGCAAAGATTCCAGGTAAGTCATCAACCGAAAAACGGTAAGTATTCTTTTAGGTTTTCTTTCTTTTCTTTTAATCTTTAGTTTAGATCACCTCCATCACCAAATCTCTACTATTTTTCATTTTTTTGTACAAAATCATCATCTCCTTCTATCTACCACTTTCACAATCTAACATAACTTATTTTCTTTTTCTTTTCAAGAACTAAAAGAATAACTTTAAACATTCTTTTTAACTTAAAAGAAAACTTGTAAAAAGATGCCATCGCTAGTCCCTCCTTGAGGATCATGACTCGCATAGCCACTTGCTATTGCGGTAGCATTGAGTACCTTGTACTCTTTATTCTTAAATTCTGAAATTCTGTATTCTTGTGTGTATGTAAAACTTCAATCAGCTAGGTTCTCTGCATGGCGGTGGAAAGTGAGTCTTATTTTCTGTTGACCAGGTGAATGTCAGTTTCTTCTGAAACTCTTCTCCATGGATCATAGATAGAGTAGCACAGCTCCTATCCAATGAAATCTCAAAGAGACTTAGGCAAAAATTTGAACTCAGCAAGTTGGTAGAAGAGTTGAACTCTTTATAAAGCTAATCTTCCTCAGCTGAAAAATTCCGACCACTTTTCAATAGCAAACTTACCTATTTACAGGGGTTCCAAGAGTAAAACTGTCCCCTAAAAATACTTCATAATCGGGGGTTAACTCCCCTCATTACGCATGTAGTACTTGACCCACTAATGGGGGTAATTCTACTGAGACGCAGAGCTCCTCTCCAGTGGAAACGCGGGCTTGAGCTCTACGTTTAGCCGTTGATGTAACACTGGGAGCGGGTCTTGAGCTTCGCATTTTGAACGTCGCGGTGGGGTTGAAACGCTAGTCTCCAACTCTATGTTTCCTCATTAATCTAATGTCGAATGCGTGCCTCGAGCTTTGCGTTTGAGACGCGGGCTTCAAGCTCTGTGTCTTGGCATTGAAGTGGTGTTGAGACGCGGGCTTCGACTGCGTCTTGGCATTAGAAGGATGCTGGGGCGCGGGCTTCGAGCCCTGTGCCTTGGCATTGCATAAGTGGTTTTGATTATCCTCGCGTCTGGAGCATAGACTCTGTCATCTGATGACTTGTCTTTAGTGATTTTTAGACAGTCTACCTAGTGCTCTCGCGCTTTTTCTCTAATCGTAGATTGTCTTCTAGGTTTGATGTCGTCAATGCATCCATCACCTCACATCTCCATATACTGAAGTTGTTCTTATCGTCAAACTTCACCACATCATTCCTCAATGGATGTGGATTCACGAATTTCAACGCGGATGTACTATCTCCAGCCATCTTCTCAATTGATTCCTCAAACAGTGTGAAAAACAAACATAGTGAGATCAAACAATCTAGATAAAGATAGAATTTTTACCTTAAAGTGAAACCCTCTAAGAGTTTCCGGAGCAATCTACTCCTCCAAATTTGATTCCTCTTGCAATCCAAACGCTGTTTTGAGATCGACACACGATCTCCGCCAAAACTGCCACCATTGCCCTTTGAATCGATACACGATCCAAAGACAAACCTGGGATGCTCTGATACCACTTGTTGCACTCACGATAGAACTTCTTGCGCCTAGCGTCTTCTATCTGGGCAACAACTAACTTGTGGAACCCAAGCAACTAAGATGAATGCACAGGAGAAGTACCCACAAGATCAAGAACAGAGAAGCAATAGAGAAAACAAGCCAACATAGTGTTTAACGAGGTTCGATAATTTGCCTACGTTCTCGGGGCAAGGGAGAGATTTTACTGATTCAACAATCAATTACAAGAGAATACTTGAGGGATGCAAGAGAGATACTTGCTATATCAAGATGGATACAATTCATGAGATCTCTAACCCTTATTTATAGCCAAAGAGTACTAGAGAATTAGGAAATCACAATTGAATTCGATTCCAAACCAGAAAAGGAGTCCAAATCCATTCAAGAAAGCAGAACGCATCTATCGATTGACCGGTCCGGTTGACGGGGACCAACCGAGAGCAATCTCGTGCCAGTCAGTCGACTATGCCGGTCGACCGTTCCTTTGCCACGGTCGATCGAGCGGTCCTCTGGGCCGTGCCTGTGCACGTCGTTCACACCCGTCGACCGGGCCTGTCCCTTGGCCTGCAACGAGCTACGTTCTCACTCCTTTTGGCTTCCGATCTCTATGTGCTATTTCGTCCAATGAGTTTTAAAAACTCTTTTATCTCCTCTATCTCCTCTTTTCCTACATTATGGTAATGGATAGTCGTTTCTATTTATTTTCTGTTTTCATTTAAGTTCATAGTCTAAGTCTGAGAACAGGAAAGATCCTATTTGCCATGCTTTGCTCGCCTTCCAGATGAGGTAAGTTTTTACCAAGGATTCAAGGTAAGTCATCAATCGGAAGAGGTAAGTAAGTTCTTTTAGATTTTCTTCTTTTCTTTTAATTTTTAGTTTAGATCGCCTTCATCACCAACTATCAACTTTTTAATCTTTTTGTTTCTTTGTATAAACTCATTTTTTTTTTCTCCACTTTCTCTTATCTTTCACTTTCTTCTTAACTTAACAGTAGACTTTATTTTTCTTTTGTTTACAAGAATAAGAGAAGAACTTTTAACTGCTTTTAGTGAACTTAAAAGAGACTTACAATACGCTTCCATCGCAAGTCCCTCATTCTGGATCACGACCCTCATAGCCGCTTGCTATTGCAGTAGAATTGAGTACCTTCTACTTCTATTCTCAAGTTCTGAAATTCTGTATTTTTTCTGCAGGTTTTATCTCAATCACCTGGCCAACCGAACGCTTACAATAATATGGCGCGTGGGGCAATAGATGCGGATTTGAGCCTTAATCCTCGCCAACTGACATGCTCGCCAAAGCTCACACACAATCGATTACAGCTGGGACATTAAATGCAGTGATCGTGGGCTGATCTGAGGTGAAAATCTCAGAGACCACGACACGGCTCATTGATTGAGGCTAAACCTGCACACAAAAATAAAGAATTTCAGATTTAGAATGAAGATGTGCAAGTGCTCAATTTTTCACGATAGCAAGTGGCTATGCGGGTCGTGATCCACAAGGAGGGTTTTGCGATAGAAGCGTTTACGTTCTTGTATTGAAATCGTTATGAACATAAAAGCGAAAGTTCTTCTCTGTTTTAAAGAAAAAAATGAAAGAGTTATGTTAAAGGTTAAAGTTAAAAAGAAAGCGATAGATGAAGAAGGTGGAGAAAATCGGAGAATGGCTATATACAAATGAATTGGAAAAAAGAGTGAAAACGATTTGGAAGATGTGGTGAAAGAAATCGTGATTGCGATCTATGCTAAAGAAATAAAAGAAAAGAAAGAAGGTTGAAGAAATACTTACCTAGATTGATTGATGACTTACCTGAAAACCTTTGCATGTTCTACCTTTGTTTAGGAGGCGTTCAACGCATAGATCATAAGCCCGAGCTCAGTCCCCGTTCGCATTATATCATCAAGTCTAGTACAAGCATGAAGTGATACGTCTTGAGGAGGAGAACGTCTTCATGAACTATCGTTGGCACTCACATAACATCGTTGTACTTGTGCTTTGAAATTCACTTGTAAACTCAACAAAAACAAACGAGGTAAAGTAGAAGGAGGAAGAGGAAAGCAAAAGAAAAGTAAAGTAAAGCAGAACATAAAAACAAAGCATTTACCTTTATTACTTACTGAAACAATGGAAGAAAGGAGGAGGGTACATCGGTGTCACTCTCAACATCAGCCTCTCTCCCTTACTTACATGAATCATCATCTAACCTAAGCCTACATACAATTTACATGAAAAGAAAATAAAAACCTAAACTAAGGAATGAAAACTTGGCTAAGTCCTATCTCTGCATTATCGTCCAATTTTCAGCACAAAGACTGCCCTTTTATAGGCATAACCCACACGAGGGAGATCCCGGGGAGATCGGGGGAGCAAACGCTCCCCCTAACTCCCCAACTTTGCCGCGAAAACGCGGCTTTTACCGTATTTCCGCGGCCAGGGTGTAGCCAGGTGGCCACACCCTATTGGTGGGTCGTCCCGGTATTCCCTTCTGATTTTATCTTGAGTTAGTTTCTTCGTTTGAGTTCAGATTTCTGACGAAATGGCCTTGGATTCTTGGCTTTAACCGATCGATTCTGAGAGGATTCTTCTCAACCGGTTTTCAACCTCTTGATTTTGCCCTGATTTACTGAGTGCGAATTTATTCTAATTTAATTCAGAATTTTGGTGGGCTTTGGGCTCATTTCTCTTCATCTCCTTAAAGATTGGGCCTGCAAATAAATTAAACAATTAATTAGGACAATGCAGGCTTTTATTCTATAATAAGTATGGACATATGATATTAAATATGCAACATTAGCGACCAATCACACCCCCATACCTATCTTTTGCTCGTCCACGAGTAAAACAACTAAACTATGAAGGTTCACCTAGAGGGGGGGTGAATAGGTGAAGGCTAATCTAATGGTCACTTAATGCCAAATAATGCGGAAGTTAAAAACAATTATGACCTAAACTAAACTTTTACACTAAACACCACGTATAACACAAGAGTGTTGCCGAATTCCCCGTGAAGGGCTCTGGACAAACTCCTCTAGATTCCCCTTGAATGGGTTGAGGTGCCGTGTTGGCTCTCTTGGTTAAATACAAGTGTTAGCAAACAACCCAAGCATGTATATATCACTTAAGTACAATGAATATATCAAGCATATAAAGATAGACAATAAAGCATGCAAGATATAACAAGAGACAAATAGAGAGAGAGAGAGCAATCGCAAACACAAAAGGTTTGTTTCGAGGTTCGAGCACACTTGCTCTACATCCCCGCCTTCGACACACGAAGGATTTCCACTATGCAAGATCCCAATGGATCTCTTCTCGGTGCCGCAATACCTATAAGCCCTCGGACTCCCTAGTCCCGTACACACGCAAGCCCCACAAGCTTGCCGAGGCCGCACCTCAAACACGGAGTTCACACACGAACTCGAAACCACCGAGTCCCCACTAGGACCCGAAACAATGCGAACACAACCGTCCGCCTCCTCAAAGGAACAAAGTAGAACTTTGGTGATCACAACTCTTGATCACCTAAAATCCTCTCACAATAACACTCCCTATAGGGTAGATATAGCAATGGATAGCTCAAGTGTTTGTGTGAGAAAAACTAGGATGAGAATGGTGGAGGAAAACTCAAAGAATCTCTTTTAAACACTCTTGAATAAACTCTCCTTTTAATTGGAAGTATTGGCTCTAAATTTTGTGGAGAAAAACCTCTGAAAAGAGTAGGAAAAACTGGCTCTAAAACTTCTCCTAAATCTTGTCTAAAAACAATGACCAAACCCCCAAATTTATAGGTTGTCAAAAATTAGCCGTTGGGGTCTGTCAGACCTGTCGGTCGACCGCCCGGTCGACCGCCAACGGTCAAAAATCAGATCGTTGGAGCCTCCGGTCGACCGTCCGGTCGACCCAAAAGAACAGAGAGCACTGCTCTCAGTTCCGGTCGACTCGGTCGGTCGACCGGCCATCTGCAAGGTCAAGGCGTGCACGTCCGTGCACGTCGGTCGACCGAGCCGGTCGACCGACTTCAGAGTTAGTCGACTATCAAGGTGGTAAGTCGACTAGCTGAAGCCTGAAAACAGTTTTCAGGGATTTAAAACTAAGTCTTTTGGTTGAAATAAAATCCCATAAATACTTAGAAAATCTACAAAATAGTTTTACCAATATACTATGATAAACAAACATGCTTGCACAAAATCAAGGCATGTTATAAAAGATTGGACTATTTTTGTAAGTAGGAAAATATTGGCTCAAAAGAAAACTTGTATTTTTCTAAAACTTATTTTCCAAAACTCTTTTAAATACAAAAACTAGATATTTTGAACTCATTAAAGCATAGAGTGTATGGATATGATCCACTACACAAATAAGATGAAATATCTATGTTTTTGACATTAAGCTCTAAATATGGTTTTGGTTAAAACATCTTCATAAGAAATACCAAAAACCAAACATGTATTTTTCCAAGATGAAAGTCTTTTCTAAACTGAAAATTCTTATATGAAAAGACATTTAAATCAAGAGTGTGTGTGTGATATATACTAGAGCAATCTACCAACTATTCTATCCTTTACATTTTAACTAAAAACAAAAATCTTATACCTAGACACAAGTCTTGATCATGAAGCTCTTCACTTGAAGTCTTCTCATCATCTTGACTTGGTCCAAATGCAATCCAACGAGCTCGACTCCTCTTGAGTACTTGATGTGATTTTGATGCATAGGCTCGTGAATCAACCGGTGCTAGCTCCAAAACTTGTCTTTAAATCCTTTGTTGAAGCTCCACACCTACTAAGATCTTGATAACAAATCTGTCACTAATTAAACACAAGATCATTAGTAAACATAACTACATGAGTTGATCATCATCAAAACTAGAGTGATGGGCCTTTGGGCCAACAATCTCCCCCTTTTTGATGATGACAAAACTCATGAAGTTATATATGCATGGATTAAAGTAAAGCTTCAAAGAAGCTTCCCCTTAACTCATGCATCACAAATAAACAAAATAAATATGCAATGAGGCACAAAAACATGTATGCAAATGTAGGAGTAAACATGCTAATCAAGCATAAGACAAATCAAATTCTTTTTCTCCTATTTGCAAAACAAAACATATATGCATAAACAATCCTTTTTCACAAACATGCATATAAATCCAAAATCTTTCTTCCCCTTTTTGTCAATCATCAACAAAGGGGTAAAAACACAATCAACAATAAATTTTTCTCCCCCTTTTTGTCATAAACAAAGAGATCAATAAGGGGTAAATCAATCAATAAGGATTATATGCGATATACATTCATGAAGAGGAAGACGCTAAGTTAACTTCCCTACACATATGCATTACATGAAGAAGGGATGACAACCCCCAATTCACATAATACATATTATGTAATGCATAAGAGGAGATGTGAAGCTCCCCCTACACACGTATATCATATAAAGAAGAGTTGTCAAGCTCCTCAATTTATAATATACTCAAAATGAATCTATATGTAAGAGAGATGTTAAACTCTCCTTGCATATAGGAAATACAAATCAAAAAATTTTGAATTTCTCTTATCAAACAAAATTTTGAATTCTCTTGATAACACAAATTTTGAATTTTGATATCAATTTTGGAAATGATCAATTGTAAAATAGTGATCAGTAGTAAAGAAATGATCAACCACATTGATACCAATTTAAAAACTAATGCATAAGCTTGAAAAATAAGATTTGAATTTAGCTTAGCATTAATAACCTTTGTGCTTTAAATATGTAAGACAATTTTAACTAAGAACAAATATCACATATATGTATGAAAAGAGAATACCAATAGAAATTGATATAATTTGAATTTGAAAGCGTACATACATATAATCAAAACATGAGTATATACAAAAAAAAAATAATCATATTGATACCAATTGAAAG
>JAVJIF010017719.1:52500-67676 GCA_038442645.1 Agave tequilana | reverse complement strand
TAAGGAAGCAGAGTCTCAAGCTCTGGACGCGAGAAATCAACGCTCGCGTCTCAGCATTAAGACGCGTTGGCTCTACACCCGCGTCACAACGTTCAGACGCGTCGGCCCGAAGCCCGCGTCTCAGCATCAAGACGCGTCGGCCCGAAGCCCGCGCCTCAGCATCCAGACGTGAAGGCCCGAAGCCCGCGTCTCAAACTTCAAGGCGCGTTTGGCTCGACGCCCGCGTCTCAAACTTCAAGGCGCGTTCGGCCCAACGCCCGCGTCTCAGTTGCAACTGCCCTGATTGCGGGCCAGTCACCGCGCATGTAGCGGGTAGTGGCCCTCATTTGGAGCGTTTTCAGGAGGCACCTTCACCCCCTGAGATCCCTATAAATAGCCTTGTTTGCTATGAAGAGAGGATCGGAGTTGGAGGAGACGCACAGGGATAGAGGCTTGAGAGGATCGAGCTCGCCAGAAGATCGGAGTTTTGAAGAGAGAGAGCTTTGAGATAGGGCATCATCAAAAATCGATCGAATCCAGGCAGAAGGATCATCAAGAGAGAAGCACGACTCTTCAGCGAGCTTACTGAGTACTAGCCGCTCTTCGCCTACCTCCTCTTTGAGAGTTTTGGTAGACGGAGCTGAGTTACTCTTTCTACCGACCGAAGAGAAGACCCCGACGGTCCAGGACGGTCATCGGTGGTCAACGGAGAACAAGATTCACTCTCCATCGCCACACGAAGAACCCAGCTTTAAACAAAGAGAAGATTCAGACATCCTCCCTCCCTTGTAACTGAAAAGAGGGAAAGAGTAGTTTCTTTTGGTTGTAATCGTTTCGCTTGAATTAAGGAAATCTTTTTACAGCTAAAACCACTTTCTCCGACCACCAAACTTTTCCGGCCCCTACAAGAGATGGCGACTCCGCTGGGGACTACCTTCGTTACTGACGCGCACCGTGGTGCAAGATGACGTTCTCCGTAAGGGGAAAATGGTCGAATCCCTTGTCGTCGAGTTCGACCAGGCGAAGTATGAAGAGTTCCTCTCTTCTGGCTCCAAGAGCCCAAAGACCCGCGTCTGCCGCAGGGTCTCAAGTGGACAGCCCCCTGAAGCCCAATCTGAGGCTCTGTCGGGCGCTCCTGCTGCCCACTGTGCCAAGTTTGGTTCACGCGCCGACGCCTCCCAGAAGGCCCGCGTAACCTCAGACTCCTCTGCTACGATCAACCGCGTCCGCGCAGAACACACGCGCCAACTCCTCTCTGAAGGCCCGCGTGTCCCCGGCACATCTACTGGTGCGATCGACCGTGTCGCACAGAACGCCCGCGTCAGCGTCTCTCAGGAGACCCGCGTGGCAAACACCCCTGGTTCTACAAACCAGGAAGTTGTTGGCTTCTCTCTTCCTCCACGACGCAATCGGAATGCCGAGCGTCGACAGAGAAGACGCGCGCGTCAACACTCGGTCGGAACCGTTGGTTTTCTGACTGGGTTGAACGCAGCGTACGATCCGATGCCTTGCCCGCACCTCGTCCAGTGCGAGAGGTCCGTGTTTGGCGACCCAAACGCGAGACTCCCAAGTTGAGCCCTCTAAAGACCAACTTGCAAACGCCGAAGCGAAGCTTCTGCGTCTTGTCAAATGCAGGAAGCACGCGCCCATAGGCGTGGGGCCCAGCAGCCCTACTCTCTCTCAAGTCTCTCTGCTCCAACGCAGCAGACAGCAACGCGAAAGTCGCGTCTCATATCAACAGAGACGCCAGACGCGCGTGACGCAGCCGCGACGCAACAGCCGCGTTCTGAAACCTGTGTCCAGGCCGAACAGCACATGACTGTCTCCCGTCGTCGACGTTGCGAGACCAGTTTCTTTAATCCCCCTCCCACAGATTTGAGGGAGTATTTGACAAGGAAGAGGAGTGCCAATCAGACCACTTCTCCATGCTGCTGTCAACAGCTCATCCAGATGCTCTCTGGATGCCATTGCGAGTCAGGCGTGCACCAGCCGTCTTTAATTAGACAGCTGACCCTGATTCCCCCATCAGCCAAGAGAAGACGCTCCCACAGGAGGAGAACCTTCTCAGATGTTGAATACCCGGAGCTTACTGCAAACATGACTAGCAGGAGTAAGGGGAAACAAATTGCAGTCAGCCCAGATGACTCCGAGTCTGACTCTGTACGGAAGGAGTGTATCAACACACTCGCACCCGGACGGGGGCCATTCCCCAATTGACTATAATGCCTTAGCCCGCGGCATTAGAACGGGTGATTCTCACTCTGCTGTAGTGGGGTCGCAAGCTTCAAACTCTTCCGTCGAGAAGGAGGCTTCCGCCTACATGGCAGACACTCCTGAGGAGACGACCAGGCGTTTAGAACAGACGCAGAAGCACCAGATGGATATAATCGCCTCTCAACAGAGATCCATTGACTCCCTCAAGCATATGCTCGAGAAATTGCTTGAAGAAAGAGCGAGATCTCCTCCTAGACGACCGAAGGGAAGGAAGAGAGAAAAGGAGAAAGCCCACCCTCCGAATCTTCTGACGAGACACGACGATCTACCTCGGATGTGTCCAAGCCCTCGTCGCAGGCAAGAAGCGACCAGACCCCGGGAAAGGCTCATGCTAAAAGAATGAGTCAACTGGAGCAGCGCCTCGAGGCCCTTACCAACCGTAAAGGCCTCCAAGAAGCTGGGTAGTCCCGGCCCTATCCGGCCGAGTGGGACTTAGTCCCGTACCCTCCTAAGTTCAAGGCTCCAACTCTCAAGGCATTCGACGGGAAGGGGTCACCCAACCAGCACATCTACTACTTCAAATCCCAGACCGGGAATGTGGTAGATAACGATGCCATCCTGGCGCGACTGTTCATCGGCACCCTGAAAGGATTGGCCTTTGAATGGTTCATGAAGCTCCCCGAAGGTTCCATCAAGAACTGGGGTGACTTGGAGAAGCTGTTTCTAACACGCTTCTTCGAAGATGATTCAGAGGTCACAATGCCTACCCTTTTAGCTACAAAACAGCGAAAGGGAGAGTCCATCAAGTCTTTCGTAGAAAGATTTCGGAACATGGCACTCCGATGTCCAAGCGGCATGACCCAGGCCACCCTGGTGGAAACATGTCGCCATAATCTCCAAACCTCACTCCTTGCTCAAATAGGAGTTGCTGAAAGCCGCACCTGGAAACAATTAGTCCAGCAAGGTGAACAGGCTGAGGAGATTGTCGCCCGCGTCAGAGCGAAGAAGGCAAGCCCAGGCCAGAGAGGTCGACAAGGCGTGCACCAGACACATCCCTCCAAACAAGCGGAAGGATAATTTGGCGACGGAGACCAAATCTCCCACCAAACCTCAAACAGGCAGGGCAAGTGGCTCTTCAAGCCAGCCACGCCCCAACAAGCAGTATTCCTTCAAGGAGGAACACGTCGATTCGCTCTTCAAGCTACTCAACAAGAGCAATCGACTGAAGCTCCCTGAAATTAGGCGCCGGAGGAGGTCGGCAAGACCGACAATCCACCTACTGCTTATACCACAGGATGCTCGGACATCCTACCAAAAGCTGCTATGTCTTTAAGGACATCCTTCAAGCTCTGATTGACGCGGAGGTATTAAAACTCCGACCGGAGCAGAAGAAGATGACGGCCAACATGACGTCGATTCTCCAGTTTGGGACACGACCCCCGACACCCGTGGGGGTAATCTCTGTCCCGAAGGAGAACTGAGGGTGGTCAACACAGACCCTCATCAGCAACAGGAGAAAGGCTTGGTACCCGTCTCTACACCTCGAGGGGAAATCATGTGGGTCCACCCTGACCTCGTCGACGAGCAACAATGGACGACTGTGACCAACAGGAAGTCCAAAGGCAAAGGGAAGGCTTCATCTTGCCATGTGATATGCGCCTCTTCTCGAGAAGCGGACACTGATGTTCCCTCGCTGACTGACTCAGAAGAGGAAACAATAGTCCTGGCCGCAGAGCCCAGCCAACCTACGGCAGGGACCCGTTCAGGACAGGCATACTTGAAGCAGTACGGCGAGACATCAGCGGCTCTCCGCAACCAGCCGTGGAACCAGCCAGCCCTCCTCTAAACAGCCTGGGGAGAAGCAGAAAGAAACTCGGTTTTCTCGAGTTCTTACGAAAAGTGTAACAGAAGGATCCTCGACACCTTACCGCTTCGACGTCTTGGCTCAACTAGCCAACATCCCGGCACGCATTACCTTGTATGAGCTCCTGAGGCTATCAAAGTCAACCAGAGAGGCTCTACAAGAAGCTCTGGCAAATGCTGAGGTCTTTATGACCCGCGTGCCAAGGGAGGAAGATGAAGAGGATTGCCTCCACACCTCCCCAAATGCTCCTGCATCACCTTCGCAACAGATGACATGCAGGTTAAAGGGAAGCATGACCGACCCCTATACTTCACAGGGTATATTGGGTCATCCGAGGTGAACCGCATCCAGGTAGACCCAGGGTCCGCGCTGAGCATCATACCTCGCCGGGTTATGCAGTTTCTAGGCATTCCTACCCATCGTCTGAGCCCTACCCAGACGACTATTTACGGGTTCAATGCCAACAGCTCCCGCCCAATGGGGAAGATCAAGCTCAAATGCCAGATCGGGAGCCTCAAGTCAGAAGTGACGTGTTACGTCATTGACGCGGACACTTCCTACAACCTGTTGCTGGGACGACCATGGATTCACCGCAATTCCATCGTTCCCTCTACTCTCCACCAAGTCATGAAATACATTGACGAGAGTGGACAGGTCCGAACGTTGATTGCCGAAAGGCATCCGTTTAAAGGGGTTGAAAATTATTTCACGGACTCCCTCTTATATCAGGATCGGAGGAGACTAATGAAACCCCACAACCAGAGGAGCCAGACTCTGGTAATGAAGCTGACGTTGAGCCTGAGAAAGAAGAGTGCCTGTGGGAGTTGGAGCCCATTGTAAAGAGCACTAATAGGCTCGATGTTGATACCACCGACGATGCGGGTGGTTGGTACATTAATGAAGATTTAGACTTTGCGTATTTCCCTGTGTATGTTTCCGATTCAATACCGTCGGATACCACTACCGACATGGACGATGACCTCTGGTCGGCAATAGATGCCTTGACATCTTTGCATGTAAGGTGAAATCATCCTTCGGGACATACCAAGATAATGGTGACGCGCGCAAGAGTCTGTATTCATGGTTCCAGCCGGACGAAAAGGCCAAAGACCAATACTTTTTGGGCGAATCGCATCTGAACCTATACCCACGAAGAATCGGAAGGTGAGGATGAATCCCCTCAGTTCGATCATTATGAACCAAGAACGCTCAAGATGATGAAGCGCATGGGGTATGATCTAACCAACAGGCCTGGGTTGAACTTCGGAAAAGGAAGAAGAACACTGCTTCGATCCTTTGTACCGAAAGGGAAAACCCCTGATTACTATCATCGGACGCGCCGGGGGTTGGGCTATATATCAACTCCAGTGCCATCAGCCTCTGATTCGGAGAGACTGTCAAGTCATGACTGCTCATCAGACACGTCGTCATGGGAATCAGATGTCAGTGTCGGCAACATCTTCAAAGGGCTTTCAGTAAACATGGTTTCGACAAGCCATCGAAGATGAAGATGAAGAAATGATCCAATCGATACAGACCCTTGGATCAGACATTTGAATGCTCTTTGGGGACATCCGCTTTGAACAGCGTGAGCCACCCACAGAAGACAAGGTTGTTCAAGTCAACCTAGGAGATGAAGACAATCCTAAACCCATCTTCATAAGTGACGGCTGTCGCCTCCAGAGAAGAAGGATTTAATATCTCTTGTACAAGAGTATATAGATGTCTTCGCCTGGAATTATGAGGACATGCCTGGACTTGATCCTCAAGTGGCTATGCATCGCCTCAACATCAATCCGGACATGAAGCCCGTTAAACAACAGCAGCGACGGTTCCGTCCAGAGATAATGGAGGCAATCCAATCAGAAGTCAGGAAGCTTATTGACTCCGGCTTTATCAGGGAGGAACAGCATCCCGACTGGGTAGCCAACATCGTCCCCGTCGCCAAGAAGAACGGGAAGATCCGGATCTGCATCGACTTCCGTGATCTAAACGAGGCCTGCCCCAAAGACGAATTCCCATTGCCAATCACAGATGTCATGATTGACAATACTGTGGATTCGAGCGAATGTCCTTTATGGACGGGTTCTCAGGATATAATCAAATCAAGATGTATCCCGATGACGAAAAGCACACCTCCTTCAGGACACCTCTAGGGGTATATTGCTACACCGTCATGCCCTTCGGTCTGAAAAATGCGGGGGCAACCTACCAAAGGGCCATGAATGCCATTTTCATCGGCAGATACGCAAAACGGTGGAATGTTATGTCGACGACATTGCGGTGAAAAGCCGCACTAAAGGTGATCACATAGCAGACCTGAGGGTGGTCTTCGACATCATGCGGGCTCATCAATTGAAGATGACCCCACCAAGTCCTTCCTGGGGGTAGCCAGTGGCAAATTCCTAGGGTTTGTCGTGACTTCCACAGGAATCCATTTGGATCCGGAGAAAGTCCGCGCTATCCAAGAGATGCAACCCCCCAGAAGCCTCAAGGAGCTCAGAGGATTACAAGGACGATTGGCATATATCCGCAGATTCATTTCAAATCTCTCCGGGAGATGCCAACCCTTCGCTAAGCTGATGAAGAAGGGCGTTTCGTTCATTTGGGACGACGCTTGCCAGCAAGCATTTGAGGAGATCAAGCACTACCTCACCCAACCACCAGTCCTGGCAGCTCCGGTATCCGGAAAGCCTTTCCTGGTGTACGTCCGATCAATGGATCATTCTTTGGGAGCTCTACTAGCTCAGATGATGACCAGGGGAGAACAAGCAATCTACTACCTAAGTAGAACGATGATCGGAGCCGAACATCGGTACAACCCCGATCGAGAAGGAATGTTTGGCACTGGTGTTCGCCATTCAGAAAATGCGACACTATCTGGTGGGCCAAACCATAAATGTCATATCCAAAGTCAACCCCCTGAGGTTACTTATGACAAAGCCTTCTTCACTAAATGGCCGCTGGCAAAATGGGCCATATTGCTATCACAATATGAGATGCATTTTCTGCCACAAAAGGCTATTAAGGGACAAGCGGTGGCGGACTTCTTAGCTGAACACCCAAATCCCAGGGCAGCCAAACTCTACGAGGATCTCCCAGACGAGGTCGCCGAAGCCTGCCTGACCCAGACATTGTTCGAAGGACAAGTATGGCAACTTTTCTTCGATGACGCATCGAGAACAAGCTCTAAGGACGTACAGTTGCGGGGGTAGGATAGTACTCGTCTCCCCACAAAATTACGTGATTCCCCGAGCTATCTCGTTAACCGAGCCCTGTTCCAACAATGTGGCGGAATACAACGCTCTTTTGATTGGGATGCAATTCGCCGATGAGATTGGCGTAAAAATCTCGAGGCATACGGTGATTCTAAACTCATCGTCAGCCAGTTCGCGGAGAGTATGAGGTCAGGCATGAAGATCTAGTACCCTACTACAACGCGACAATCCACATGGCCGAGAGGTTTTTCAAACTTCTACATCGACCATGTACCGCGCAAGCAAAAATGCGCATGCAGATGCACTTGCATCCCTTGCTGCCTCCTTAGCTCTTCCAGCTGGAGCAATGGAGAAGGTATTCGTCTATAGCCACGACCTATACTGCCCAAAAAGTCCCCTCGGAGACTACCAGAGGTCAACGGGAGATCGTCGCGGTAAGGAAACACTTGAAGTGTCAACCGATCCAGAACTTAAAGACTGGCGATTCCCTACATTGATTTTGTCTTGTACGGCATCTTGCCCGAAGACACCAGGGAGGCGGCTGCCATCCGAAGGAAAGCCTCCAAATTCTACTACAATGCGATTTCGCGAACATTGTATCGTCGATCGCATGACGGGATCCTGCTCCGATGCCTCTCATCAAAAGAAGCCCAAGGAGTATTGAAAGAAGCCCACGATGGTACTTGTGGAGCTCATCAACCTGGCCCGAAGCTGGCAAACCGACTCCAAAGATTGGGTTACTATTGGCCCAAGATGGTTGCCGATGCTGTTGCCTATGCCAAAAGATGTCACGCCTGTCAAATACATGGCGATTTCATCCATCAAGCACCAGGATACCTCCACTCTACGACCTCTACCTGGCCGTTCGAAATGTGGGGGATGGACGTGGTTGGTCCTATCAGCCCACCATCATCAAAGGGACATCGGTTCATCCTAGCGATAACCGATTACTTCTCAAAGTGGCCGAAGCTATCCCTTTGAAAGAGGTGAAATCTTCTAACGTGATCAAGTTCGTGAAACATCACGTTATTTACCGCTTCGGTGTGCCTCGGCGGATTGTCCATGACAATGGACCCCAGTTCATCAGCCAGGCTTTTCAGAGATTCTGCGCCAAGTTCAGAATCCGGAGTGTGTCATCAACGGCATACTACTATCCGCCGCTAACGGCCTCGCAGAAGCTTTCAATAAGACTATTGGCAAGTTTCTCAAGAAATTCGTCTCGAAAAGTCAACGAGACTGGGACGATAAGTTGGGCGAATGCTTATGGGCCTATCGCACGACTGTGCGAACCCCAACTAAAGCCACGCCATTTTCCTTGGTGTACGGATGCGAAGCCGTCCTTCCACTGGAAATTCAAATTCCCTCTCTTCGCGTCGCCTTGACAGCGGAAATGACAACAGAGGAGAAGCATCGACAGCGACTCCAAGAATTGGAAGCCTTGGACGACAAGCGTCTGCAGGCCCAACAACAAATCGAGCTTTACCAAGCTCGTATCACCAGAGCTTTCAACAAGAAAGTCAAATCCCGAACTTTCAAGAAAGGCGACCTCGTCTTAGCCGTCCGAAGACCCATGGTCATGACACACAAGACGAAAGGAAAATTCCAACCCAAATGGGAAGGACCGTTTGTAGTAGAGTCAGTCTACTCAAATGGATCGTATCGCCTCATAACCTCAAATGGCGATACACTCATGATGCCAATCAATGGCAATTCCTGAAGAAATACTATCCCTAGATGGCATTCTTCCACGATCAAGTTAAAAGTACACCTCTGATCAAACATCCGACGCCCTCGACGGCTAAGGATAGAGGAAAATGTTGGCTTTTGAGTCCAACATAAGTCTTCGACAACTCATCATGCTGAGGGAATAGCATGGCTAGCCCAACTCAAACGGTAGTTGGTAAAAGCATGACAAACCCGTTGACAGCTGAGGATTTGCTAAAAATCCTAAGGGGACACGTTCCCATTTGATCCGACGCCTCCGACGGCTAAGGACAGAGGAAAATGTTGGCCTTTAAGCCCAACATAAGTCTTCGAACAATCATCATGCTAAGGGGAATAGCATGGCTAGCCCAACTCAAACGGTAGTTGGTAAAGGCACCTCAAATCCGTTGACAGCTGAGGGTTTGCTAAAAATCCTAAGTGGATTTGATTCCACTCTCCCTCCAAAAATCCCTTACCAATTCTCATCCATAGGATGGTAGGACCACAAAATGCAATCATTACCATGTTAACACTATACCTCTGGTAATGAATACTCTTTGTCGAGTATAACCTGGCTTGTTAACTCTGCATAGAGTAACAAACTCTCAAATTTGCCAAGTTAACACTATACCTCTGGCACCTCAAATTCCACTTGTCAATTCTCATCAATAGAATGACAGGTCCTCAAATTGCTCCTATCGCAAGCAAATTCTTGTCAAGTTAATATCACACCTCTGACAAAACTACTGTTTAAGTTAACATTACACCTCTAAGCAGTACATCGAGTGCCTGTCAAGTTAATATCACACCTCTGACAGTTACCTTCTTCAGACTTTCATATCGAAGCTGAAATAGACGATGCCAAGTTAACACTACACTTCCAGCATCCGAGTCATTGCTAAGTTCAACAATACACCTATGGCTATGACCTTTCCTCGACTTCTTTAAGCCGAGACGACTAATGCCAAGTTCAACATTACACCTCTAGCATTTCTATCACTGTTAAGTTAAACATCACACCTATGACAGTGACACCCTCAGTTTTCCCAAATAAAACTGAGATGCTGATGAGTTAGGTTAATATCACACCTCTAACTCACATCCTTGTCAAGTTAATATTACACTTCTGACAAGGTACTTCTAAACCGTTAAGTTAATATCACACCTCTAACGGTAAAAATCTTACTAGATTCCCCACGAGTCTAGTTCATTTGATATTCTCCCCAACCGAGTATCAAATTCATTCTGGAGGCAGTGTTGGTTAACATTACACCAATAAACAATGCTTCCATCAAAATCCTCAGCTGATCTTAAATCAAGTTAATCCCAAATCCTTGATAAAAGTTCACCTTTCTGGGGGTACGCGCTCCACTCGTCACTTTCTTTTATAAAGTGGCGGGTCCACCAAAATTATTCTTTAGCTTCTGAAACAAAACGTTCAAGACAAAGAAAGAAGCAAAAAGAAAAGTGTCACTTTTATTCATATCCAAACACATGAAAGTGATACAAAACGCTCTCTTATACAATAAGATTGAGTGTTACAATTAAGGAGTACAAAGAAGTCCCTCTTCTCTCTGAGGCCGTACTCACTCCTTGAAACCGCATCTGATCCCAGGTGCACAATTGGAGCCGGTTGCACTTTGATGCGTGACGCCAACTTCGAAAGCGCCCTAGCTGACCAAGCCAAGAGCAATGGTGTTCTTGAGGTCCAGTGGTAATGGAAGGTCCTGCAACCCTTCGTTCAGGCGCGTCTCTTCCCTAGTAGACTATCCAACAAACATGGAGTCACTCTTGGGGTGAGAGCAGAAGTTTAGGAGTCATCACAAAGGGTGCCACCCTCCACTTAGTCCGGCGGCACTGCAAAAGAAAAAGGCACTTGGTCAGATACTCTGCCAAAAAAAAAAAATAAGGGAAGACGCTAAGTGTTCATAATTCAAAACGCAGCCGAGACATTGGACGCAGGGGTTATCATCCGCGTCCAGACCTGCGAACTTGCACCAAAACGCAGAAGAGATACTGGACGCAGGAATTTTTCGAATCCGCGTCCAGCTGCGTTCTACAAACCAAGACTTATGAAAATTCGAAGTACTTGGACTCAAACGCCAGATTCTACAAAATCGGCGGTTGAAGACACAGAACACAAGGATCAAATCCGCGTTCTGCAAACCAAGACTTGTGAAATTTCAAAGTGCTTGGACTCGGACGCCAGCGCCTGATGGCACAAAACGCGGCACAGAACGCATGGATCAAATCCGCGTTCTACAAATCGCGTTCAGAGACCTTCACAATTAGAAATATTCTAAGTGAAGGACCCAGAGTGCAGAGTTCACCAGCGTCGGATCATCAGGCCCGCGCCCCGGTTATCATCTCAAGGACAGCGTCCGAGAATCAAACACGATCTTGTGTTAAAGGTCCTTAGGGTTCTATGAACATGTTTTAATGGCGGAACCCACACCGAAGGTGCATTTTTTTTTTTACCTCGGAAAACACCCTCCTGCGCAGAGGAAGCATCTCTCTCAGCCTCGGCGACGGTCGCCCTTGAGGTCGATGCAGTCGGTTTCGTCTTGGGAGCCATTGAAAATCAAGAAATCCGAGCGAGGAGATGAATAGTTGAACAAGAGAAGGAAGTTCTTTTTCTCAGAGAATGCGTTCGTTCGGAGAAGAAGATACATCTCTCCAACTGTTGCCTTTTATAGGCACGGAGATTCGCGAAGATACGCAGCGTTTGGCCCAATAAACGCTGCAGCGAATCGCTGCCTGACGCGTGGAGCCAAATCATTGTTTGAACAGGGAAGATCATGCGTCGCGACCCCGCCACAAGTCAGAAGTTGACACGTGGAGCAGTTCATTTAATGAACCGGGGGATCCGCGCGCCAAAAGGCGAAATCTCGCCTTTTCCCCAGGCCAGCTGGCGGCGTAATCATGACATGGCACAGGCGCACGCCCAAAGTACGCGGCTCTTCGGTGGACATGCCCCGTCAGCGTCAGCATAAATGCACCCAGAAAATCGCGTCTGCCTTATGAAGATCGGTCGCGTTCTCATCGCCAAAAGGTCGCGTCTCGCTAAGAAGTCGCGTCTTTAAAGCAGTCTCTGCTTTTTTCAAAAGGGAACCTGCGTCCAGTCTCCTGCTTCTGCAAAGTCAGTTCAACAGTACACTGACGCAAACAGACAACCAACCACTCCCGGCCAAAGCGCACCCGTGACAGACTAAAAGCAATCGGGGAGGTCTAGACTGTGTATCTAGACACTCAAACACGATCAACTCTGACGGCTTCAAAGAGTTCAACAGTACACTCACGAAGACCAATTCCAGATAAGATCAAACCCGAAGCATAAACAGTCCAGTCATAAAACGCGAACACGGCTAAAGATCCAAAGTATTCCGAAATCCGTCCCATTCAACTGCGGAATATCAGAAACTTTGGAGGGGGTTCTGTAGGCTGTCTAAAAATGACTAACAGACCAGCCATTAAGGAAGCAGAGTCTCAAGCTCTGGACGCGAGAAATCAACGCTCGCGTCTCAGCATTAAGACGCGTTGGCTCTACACCGCGTCACAACGTTCAGACGCGTCGGCCCGAAGCCCGCGTCTCAGCATCAAGACGCGTCGGCCCGAAGCCCGCGCCTCAGCATCCAGACGTGAAGGCCCGAAGCCCGCGTCTCAAACTTCAAGGCGCGTTTGGCTCGACGCCGCGTCTCAAACTTCAAGGCGCGTTCGGCCCAACGCCCGCGTCTCAGTTGCAACTGCCCTGATTGCGGGGCCAGTCACCGCGCATGTAGCGGGTAGTGGCCCCTCATTCGGGAGCGTTTTCAGGAGGCACCTTCACCCCTGAGATCCCTATAAATAGCCTTGTTTGCTATGAAGAGAGGATCGGAGTTTTTGGAGAGACACACAGGGATAGAGGCTTGAAAGGATCGAGCTCGCCAGAAGATCGGAGTTTTGAAGAGAGAGAGCTTTGAGATAGGGCATCATCAAAATCGATCGAATCCAGGCAGAAGGATCATCAAGAGAGAAGCACGACTCTTCAGCGAGCTTACTGAGTACTAGCCGCTCTTCGCCTACCTCCTCTTTGAGAGTTTTGGTAGACGGAGCTGAGTTACTCTTTCTACCGACCGAAGAGAAGACCCCCGACGGTCCAGGACGGTCATCCGGTCAACGGAGAACAAGATTCACTCTCCATCGCCACACGAAGAACCCAGCTTTAAACAAAGGGAAGATTCAGACATCCTCCCTCCCTTGTAACTGGAAAAGAGGAAAGAGTAGTTCTTTTGGTTGTAATCGTTTCGCTTGAATTAAGGAAATCTTTTTACAGCTAAAACCACTTTCTCCGACCACCAAACTTTCCGGCCCCTACAACCATAAAGCCTGTGATTAATGGTTCGCTAATCAGAACCGTCAGCCTTAATTCCCGCACGAATGTCAAAGCCCAATGACGGGCTGACGCGTGGACTATCGCTTCGGGAAGCATCGAAGACGCGAGTCTCCAACCGCCAGCGCCGATTTGGCATTTAAAGACATTAATGCCTGAACCCAATGAAGGGCTGACGCGTGGACCGCCGCTTCGGGAAATATCGGATGATGCGAGTCCCCAATCGTCAACCTCAACTTGACATTTAAAGATCCAACGAAATCTTTATGACAAGCTGCATGTAACGCCTAGGAAGTTGCACCAAACGCAGACCCGAGAGCCACGTCCAGGAACTGGCGTCCCTTTGCGAAATCGAAAATGGCGTCCCTCTTCATTCCAGTCGAGAGAACTGCAACCGCGTCTCTCAGAGTGATTCAAAGCTGCGTCCCTTCACAGCAAAAGGGACCCATTCTGGGGGTCGCGCTTGGAAATCACATAAAAGTGGAAAGCTGCGTCCTGAGACTTGTGTCCTCAACGGAGAAGGCCTATGGCATTCACAAGTATCTTGGAGTTGCGTCTACATGGCGAGATGATAATGGTGTTCCTATCATAAACTCAATATAATTTGAGTTTGCACCAGGTCAAGGATCCAGTGTCGCGTCCTCATATCTATGCGTCAGTTTTGAGGAGCATAAGACCGCGTCCTCACGGCATCCCGAATTCTGTACTTGGGCAGAGTTAAGGACTGCGGCCAGGGAGCCGCACTGAAAGTTGCGTCAGCTTCACAGAGCAAAAGCTGCGTCTTCACCTAAAAGATGCGTCCTTTCGAAGATCGCACCTGTTCGACCTGGCTAAAGTCGCGTCTACTCATGGAGTAACAGTTGCGTTGTCATCCCAAAAGCAGTATCACCCCTGGTCCACAGAACTGGCGTGTAGTCCTTACTTCTGCAATTCAGTTCAAAAGTACACTGGCACAAGCAGACGACTGCCCACCTCTGGTTTAAAGTACACCAACGACAAACTTAAAGCATCGGGGAGGTTTAGACTGTGTATCTAGACACTCCACGCGATTAGTTTTGGTGGCTTCAAAGAGTTCCACAGTACACTCACGAAGGCCATACTCCAAATAAGATCAAGCCTGAAGCTTTGTCAGTCCAAATCATAAAAGTGGATTCAGCTAAAGTCCAAAGTATTTCAAAATCCGTCCCAGCTAACTGCGGAATATCGAAAACTTTGGAGGGGGTTATGTAGGCTGTCTAAAAATCATTAAAGACAAGTCGTCAAAAACAGAGACCCAAACTCCAGACGCAGGGCTAATCTCAGCCAGCACTGCAGCACCAAGGCGCGTGGGTCGAAACCCGCGTCTCAGCCAGTACTACAGCACCAAGGCGCGTAGGTCAAAACCCGCGTCTCAGCCAGCACTGCAGCACTAAAGCGCGTGGGTCGACACCGCGTCTCAGTTGTAACCGCCCTGGTTATGGGGTCAATCACGGCCCACATAACGGGAAAAATTAACCCCCATTATGGAGTATTTTTAGGAGGCACGTTCATCCCTAAAACCTCTATAAATAGCCTCGTTGCTATGGAGAAGGGGTCGGATTTTTTTAGAGAGATCAGAGAAGAACTTGACTTGAGAGCTTCTACAGAGAGAGAGAGTGTCCAACTCTTCAACTAACTTGCTGCGTACAAGTTAATCTTTGCCTACAATCTCTTTGAGATTTTGGTCGACAGAGCTGTGTTACTCTGTCCGCCAACCGAAGAGAAGATCCCCAGAAGTTCCTGACGTTCACCCGGTCAACGGAAAACAAGATTCACTTTCCACCGCCACTTGAAGAACCTAGTACTAAAC
>JAVJIF010017719.1:0-47500 GCA_038442645.1 Agave tequilana | reverse complement strand
TCATAATTGTTGCAATAGACGTATATAGTGGTAATTATTTAATTGTCTCTAAAAACAAAAAGGTAAAATTTGAATGTACTTGTTGTGACTACCAAAAAGTTACATCAATATGTGTGTGTAACTCCAAATAAAGAGGCACTCGCCGTATGCATCTAATCGGCATTTTTTTTTGCAATGGAATGACATTATTATTAGCTGTTTTTTTTATTAAGAAGATTAAGGTTATTGCTTCTCATGCCCCGTGAATTATTGTTACACTATAACTTGATATATAAAGCAAGTTACCATGAGTAAGCTATAGCATGCACCAGCTGGTTTTGTAGCTTAATTGTAAGGACAACCAGCATATATGGGCATATACTAGCTATGTTTAGCCCTTTCCTTCCATATAATGAATTAATTTACTTGATAGAACCAACCACTTTTAAGGTAATTAACTTTTTGTTTTCTCAAGATATTTCTGTTGTTGGGGAGTAACACGGACCCCTCCATGGGGAACACAATAGGCCTTAAATAGATGTTGAGACGAATCTAACTTAAAATCTTAAGCTAATAGGTAAAATCCTCAACTTTCTATTTAAGTTCATCATTTTTCTATTCACTTCTCAATATGGGACTATATTCGCACATGAATTCCCAACAATCTACATTTCATATGTGAATATATTTCAATTATTCACGAATTTCGACACTCCGTGGGGAAGGCATCCGTTAGCTACAACCATTCACGTATCTCGGCTATCCTAGGAAAATCATTCGTTAGCTATAACCATTCACGGATCCTGACCGTTCGTTTATGGATCTCTGCATTCTTAGCTATAACCATTCATAGGTCTCAGTCTTCCAATCCATGCATCCTGGTTACAATCATTCATAGATCTCAGCCTTCCGTTCACAGACCTCTGCATTTCAAATTACAACCATTCACAGACCTTCACCATCCTTTAAGAACTCATCCGTAAGCAAACTGACTTTGGTTTCTCAAGAGGCGACATGTTAACCATCCACAAATCTTCATCGTTCATGAGAAACTAGACCTTAGTCAACTCCCTTAATCGAATTTCATATTGGACTCCATTTCCCGTAGGCCACAACCTGGGCTCTGATACCACTGATGTGGAGTTATACAGGCCTCCACAGGAGAGCCCATGGACTTTAAACAGAGGCTGGGAACCAATCTAACCCACAAACTTAAGGTAATAAGTGGAAGCCTTCGTCACCTTTCTATTCACTTTCTAATATGGGATTATATTCGCACATGGATACCTAACATCATAAAACCTAGAAACCATTGTTGCAACTATAAACAAAATAAAGATCGTTAAATTAGTAACTATTACATTTTATTTCCCGAAGTTTAGACTTAAAAAGGTAATCCAAAAAACAATTAGCAAGAAACTTAGATATTCATGGCATTATTATTGGATAAGGTTTTTGTTTCTTCTTCTTTTTCGTTTTCCCTCACGCTCATATATGCATACATAATGATCAAGAATTAATAAACTTGAATATAAAGAACTTGCCTGAGGTGTAGAATTTTCATTCGTTTCAAGTCGATACTCATGCATGATCCAATCTGACTTCTGCCCGTTAGGCGCTCGGCCTTTGTAGAAGACTAAGGTCTTCCTCATTCCGATCAAGTTGTTCTTCGAGTAGATTGGCTTGTCCCTTCCTGTTGCCTTCCAGAATCCTGCCGTGGTTGCTCTATTAGTGCGAGTTCCAGTCGGATATTTCTTATCTTTATGGCTAAAGAAGTACCAATCATTCTGCTCTTCAACACCTATCTTACATTTTTCTGTTTGAAGAAAAGGGGTGCAATAAATGTATTACTAGTGATAAAGTTGAATTAAGTTCCACTGATATGCCAATTATATATGGATAATACCTTGGAGATCCCATGGTTCGATTTTATACAGATCGACATCCTTTATGACATCTAGGTCGATTTTTCTTGATGCTACTTTCTTTCTTAGATAATAATCGACAAGTTCTTCATCGGTAGGGTGAAAACGGAAGCCTGGAGGAACATGGGAAAAAGCATTCATGTTCTAGGATCTCTGCTAAATTAACTCCTGCAAATTACATGTAAACTTGTTAGAAAAATTGATCATAGATCTAGAGACATTTATTTGAGTATAAAGTTGCAATATATCCAACTATTTGATGAAATGACTTGGTAGAATCTGCATGTTTGTGACTTGACTTGTTTGTGTGCGTAATAGAAAGGAGTACACCTAAATTCTGATATTGCTTAAAACTTCACACACATATAAACCAAAAGTTAGAAACCATATGTTGGAATAATAATATCTATCAAGTCTTCAAAGAAATGCTTTTTCAGAAAAAAGAAATTATCAAAAAGAAAAGGTAAGTGAATACGAATTTTGTCAGTAAAAATTAAAAGGACCCTATGCACTTTTCAAATCCTTATAATTGGACAGGACCGATATCGCATCATTAAACTTCTTGCTAATGATATAAAAACTATGTTCACAATTCACATATGAATACTATTATTGTTCGTCATGAGAGTTATCACATACTGTTAGTTTTTGTTGTCATTGTTGTTCTGGCTAGTTTGTTGTTGTTGTGTTTATTCGTTGTTTGTCATTCTTGACTTTTTGGTTTTATTCATGAAGCGTTACACTGTAAATATAGAATAATTAAGGATATAATAGAATTGTCATCTAAGTTGCATTGGACTCGTAGACAAATTGTTTTGTTGATGATTTCTGAACATCCATATCGATGTTCACAGAACATGCTTTGAATAGGACCTTGTAATCATAAAACACTAATATTGTGGAATATATAGGAACTTTCTAGTTGTTGAATAACTTTTACAACCATAGTTTTGTAACCCCAACACTGGTGCCTTAATATTGGTAACTTTTCCATGACAGCGGTAGCCAGAAGAAAACTTACTTTTCAAAAAATTGAATCTTAAAACATACCTGACAGTGGCTATAATTTATAATTTTTCTGTTTGAGAGAATACCAGTTTAGAAAGCCCTCCATTTAACATATGATTTATGTGTGCGCGCGGGCGCGCATATTTCTCTCTTTCAGCCCCCCACCCCTCGCTGTCTTTCATTTTGCATTGGAGAAAGAAATGGTTTTACAGCACAAAGAACCTCCACTACAAAAGAGAATTAAAGTTCATGTATGTGAATCATGTCCTTGAGTGCAAAATATACCTCCAAAAACATTGAAATAGATCAAGGTTCAAAGTAACTCGAAAGACTGACCTTGGTCATCATTAGTCTCGGAAAAAGAAAAGGAAATGAAAAGAAAAAAAAGAACTAAAATTAATTCTCTCTTCAAGGAAGTATGAGAGTTTGCACTTCTTTTTTTATTCGTCTTTTGATATCATTGATGTATTTTTGGGACTACTGGTGTCTATTTATGCATTAAAAGCCCCATGAAGGAAGAATCTAATTTTCATAATTATAAATGAAATAAAATGAAATTAGGAATCGTTAAATTTAGTCCTACATTGCTACCTCTCACGCATTATGCGCATTGCCATGATAAAAGAACTTCAATTCATTTCCGCATGGGAACCAAATTTCTGTTAAAGAAAAATGCTGGAAGAGTGAGATAATAATGTACCTCGGCTCACATAAACACTGCATTGTGTGTTTTAATTGGATATACTTGGGAGTATAAGGCGCAAACAGTAATTGTATGCAAGCCAAACAATTAGTTAATTGTCTACTAGTATAACAATTGCTCAATTAGTTGGTCTTTGTTCTATTTGTGTGAAACAGCCTATTTCTGAATTTAGAAATTTCTAAATGAGCTAATAGTTTCATAATGATAGTATTTGTTTCAGTCTTTATATTATATGTAAGTTCTTAGTTTCTATTTAATTATTTACATGTTTATATTTCTCATTTTTTATATGACCCATATTCTGAATACACATCACATATGTCACTAAGATTTTAATTTGCAAAAATCAGTTATATTTGGTTTTATTTAATTTGATCTATCAGATCTGACGACCGACTGAAAGTTCTCATAGAAATCCGTGAGAACCATTCTTAAAGTATCAGCTCCCTATATATAAATATATATACACACACACATAGGGTCAAGTGTTCGTAGTAGGTCGCCTTAGATTACAATTTAAGGAGACAGCTTAAAACTCTAACATCCCGATTTTTTTTCACGATCCGATCAAACATTATCATATTCATGTTATAAGATGTACGCATATAAAAAATCACGTGATTTGAAGTTCATTTACTCATTGATCTAATCGTTCCATTTTGTTCTACTATTTAAAAACCGTTAATGTTTGAACCCAAAGAAAATAGAGTAAACAAACTTCAAATCATGTGATTTTTTATATGCATACATCTTATAACATGAATATGATAATGTGCGGTCGGATTGTGAAAAAAAATCGAAATGTTAGAGTCTTAAGTCGTCTCCTTAGATTACAATCTAAGAAGACCTATTAGGAGCACTTTTCCCATACACATACAGTTGATAATTTAAGTTGAAAAGTTACATAACTTTAAAGTGTCATTATGCAATTCTAGAGTTTAATGGATAAAGGGTTACTAATGGTCTCTCTCTCTCTCTCTCTCTCTCTCTCTCTCTCTCTCTCTCTCTATCTACACACATACACACACACGCTTTCTTTTCTTTTCTATTTTTTCCCCCTGTTTCCCTTTTCTCATGAAAGCTACAATTGTTGGGCCATATTTGTAAAAGGGTAGGCAAAAATGCAATTGTGAACACACAGCTTGCCTTGAGGACCGTAGGTGGATACTTGGATCTATTTATAATGCATAATACATCAGATAATTTTTGGAGAAATTAAGCTATAGTTGTTAACTGTTTAAAGCCCGAAAAGAATATGGAAATGGGACATTTTAAACTCTCAATCCAAAGACAGAACCCCTCATCAAATAATGTATTACCAAGATAGGAAACATGAAAGAGACAATAGTTTTTATGTTCCTAAATTATAACATATATATGATAGTTTCTTGAGAAATTTTACCATCAAACAAAACCCTAGCAAGAGATCTAAATGTGTGTATCTTGATATCTCCAAATAAAACCCTAAAACAAACAATTGGTTGCGTGCAAAAAACAAACTCAAACACAACAAAACCAAACCTGATTTGAATTAATTTATTGAGAGTGGATCATAGATATATAATCACAGATCTAATCACCTCAACATCCTTATAAAAAGTTTGTACACAGTACAATAAAAGAGATGCATAATCATAATCATAATCAATGTCTTTGTGCGGGCTTGAGAGAGAGAGAGCTCTTACAGGTGAGAAACAAGTCCAGGCAACCTTTTGCTTCTTTTGTGCAATGTCCTTCTTCAAATGGACTTGCGCGCTCGATCTCCCGAGAAAACAAATTATTCGGAAACTTTTTGCTGCTTCCCTTTCCTCTTTTTGTCTGTGAATATGAGAGACAAAAGGCCTTGGGACTTGAACCAATATACTCAACCTCGTCCCCTCTCTCTCTCTCTCTCCTTGCCGAGAAATCAAAACACTCTTACTGGAAGAACTTGAGAGGAAGTGGGCTTAAGTTATATAACAGACTATTTGGATAATAAAAACAATATATATATATATATATATATATATATATATGTTTGCGTTGTTTGCTCTTCTTTCTCTCTCAGAATCTTTCGCTCTCTCTTTCTGTGTCTCTCAGTGTAGCCCTCTTCAGATGAATTGCAGCAGAAGGCTTTTAATTTTGGAGGGGCAGGCGCAATGGCAGGAGTGCCGGAAAGGAAGGTATCTAGGTATATCTTTCTGCGCTGCAACCGCCACCACCTCCACCCGCTACCGACAGAGACAGACCAATATTGCTTCTCTTATCATAATGCAACCCAACTGCCTTCAACGGTAAAGGTAGCTAGTTAGCTTCTTGTACACAATACGTCCCCTCGTTTCATGAAACGATAAAGGCAGATTTCTCCATTGTTCTTCCCGCATTGCCCCCACAATTAGTCTCTTTGTTAAGTTAATTAAATGGCTCATGTCTGCGAGTTTTAGACTATTATGGTGAGGGTATTGTGGTAATTGGCGGGGAATGAGATCTTGATGATGATGATGATGACCACACAAGTTGTATAGGAGTATACTAGTATATTGTCATCTCCTCTCCCGCTCGTTCGTGCTCGCTGTTGATGCTGCTCTGTGGTTGGCTGGGGCTTCTTTCAACTCCTGCTGACCGTCGCTTTCTCGACGGTTGGGCCCCACCCACCGACCCCAGCATTCCCCTCCTCCAAATAGAAACCAAGAACTGAAAAAAAAAAAGGTAAATTAATTAAATAATATAAAATAAGAGTCGGCGAACTGGCGGGCTATAGCGGCCTAGCTGTCGACTCGGCTGGCTTTCTAGTGGGGCCCGCATAACACGCGGGATCTAATGCGTGGCGGCTTGCGGTCCGGCGTGGGCTCGACCGGATCATTAGGCTAGCATTTGGGTGCTAGCCGGCTGTCTCCGCAGGCCCCACCCAACGCTGCGGAGAGGTCACGCGCGCGACACGTGCTCCCTCCCGGCCTCGCTTTCGGGCGTGCCTTCCCCGGTAATAATATTTTAATTTTTATTTTTAAAATGGTGTTTTATTTGAAATGTATTTAAATATATGTCGTGGCAGAAAAGTGAAGCAAAAGTACCGCATGTGGTTGGGTTGGATGCCACCGGATGTCAATTCTTCTCAGATATCCGCATCTGAATTTGCCTCTAATTCGGATATTATTTTTTCACATCCGTCAATATTCGTATCCGTATCCGTATCTGAAAATTAGGTGCAGATATGGATATGATAAAAACAATTTCTTATTCATATCCGATCCGATATCTGAATGTTGGATGCTTGATAATGATATCTGTATGGAAGAGACTAATTTTTAATAGAATAAGGTATTAGATTTTGATATTTTGAGTTCGTGAAAAGTAATAATGAAAAGTAGTCGATTCTTACAAGAGTAATACGAGATATTTTGAGTATTTCGACATCAATCATGGCATCCGAATTGACATTTAGCACCAGAGGTCATCTAATTTATTGCTATAGAAGCCGAATGACAATGGATATGGTAGAAGTATTCATCAATTCACAATAATATCATAGTATGTATCACATTTAATATCCGTTTAGTTTATCATTAACAGTATCCATATTTACATATCTGATTAGTATCTGGATCCGATCCGCTATTATCCGATTCATATCCGATATCTGATTTTGACGGATACGGATATTATTTTTTCACATTCACCAATATTCGTATCCAAAGGTTGAGTGCGGATACGAATATAGTAAAAAAATATCCGATCCGTATCCAATCACATCCCTACACGTGATCCAGCAGTCATCCGCAGCATCACCTTGGCCTTCGTTGATCCATAGACGACTATTCGACCAAAGGGCCTGTAGAATATATGAAGCCTAATACAATTCCCCAAGACTTCCCATTTTTGTCAGAAAAACGATTAGAACTCTTTTGCCCTTTTGCGAGGGGGTCAGCAAGAAAAATGATTGTTAGTGTCACACTAGATGACTGGAGTAGCCGGCAGTACTTGTAGCTTGTAGGCTAAAATTAATTAACATGGTAAATTAAACCTTACAACCTGAAAAACAACAAGAACTTGCCCCTTTTTTAAAGAATGCCAAGCGCATTATTATTGGTCAAAATGCTGACTGTTTGTTTGGCTCTGTCCAAACCTTAGTATGATATAAATATTAGCTAAATTATATTGTCTGCCAACTTTGTTCGCAAGGACTTGGAAAGCGTCGCAGCATTAAATTTTTAAGCTGGTGTCACAAAGTTTGACGGGACTCGGCACTCTCAAAAGAGAAAAGCCCTTAAAGACTGGAACCTTCTAAAAATCCTGAAACAAGACGCCTATCTTCTAATTTGGACATTCAACTCGAACAAGTGTTGAGAAAATTTTATGTGACACATAAAATTCAATTTTTCATGAGAAATTTTTAACACTCCCTTCACAAATTCAGTTTTTTTTCCGAGTTTTCTTTCATTTACAAGAGAAAATTGATGAAAAAAATAAAAAATAAAAGCTTAGACTCCACGCATTTTCTCTATTCCGCAAAACAGTATCTAAAAATACTTTTGAAAAATTCTCGCAGGCCCTGCAAAAAACAATATTTTCGAGTCTCATTTCAATCAAACAAAGCTGATGTGACCCATCTGAACTCATGCTTAATTAATAACCTTCCTGTGGGTCCCACAGCAATAATTGCTGACGTAGTCCATCATTGTCAGGGCTCCGCCGACGTGGAAATTTTTTTTACCGGTCGCTGAATGAGACTGCAACCGCCACCCGCAACTTTTTTATCCTGTCGGGGGATGCGGCCTCTGCAATACTCCTCGGGCCCCAACCATCCCCTCTGCCTTCATTTTATACATCTACGGTTCAACCGCGATTTCATTAGATTTCAACGGATCTACGGTGGGGACCGCCCCGTAGCTTTCTTGCGTCACACTCTCTAATTGCCTCCGCTCTTATTTCTAACTTTTTAAAAGAGATACGGCTCAAAATTTCATTGATGCAATCTGTTCTAAAAATATCAAGGACTCAAATAATGTATTATATAACTTATATTCCAACAAATTACATAAAAAAAAATCCATATTTAAATTAACCTCCAAACCGCATTGGACACAACGAGCCTATATAGATTGTTTAAAAAAACTGTAATATGAAAATCGACAGATGTAATTTAAAAAACTAAAAGTTTCATTCGATTTCACAAACCATCATTTAAATTCTGCAGCAGACTACTACAATTTTTCACAAGAATATCACATCTTTTTTATAAAATTACCATGAAGATTCGCGATTTGTAGTTGTTTTTTTATAATTATTTAAATGATTTTTTTTTACAGATCTTTACGGATCTGGTGGGGTCGCGGAACGTAGCTTTCGTGCTGGATATACTTCTCAATTAGAATCCACTTAATTTGCTAGATATCTCTAATTATCTGGGCTGCCCCGGGGCTGGACACGTATGTGTCTTTTATTGGGCAGAAAAAGGTGTTTGCTGTAGTATGTACGCTTAGGTCCCACAGAAAGCGCTCGTAAGCAGGGGCTATCAACGGGAGTATGGGACAAATACGGTAGTTCACCCGATTATCATTACAGATATCAGAACCAGACTGGGGAGCTGGAACTTTGAGTCTATTCAAATATGGTTAAGTAAAATCAGACACAGTCTGTCTTCTAATCAGTAAACGGGTTTGGATTCTTTTCGGGTCCAGTCCAGAACATTGGTTCTCATATCCATCTAATCGAGTCTTGTGCGGGTAGGGTCCCGGTCCAGACCCGACCCATTGACACTCCTAGATCCCACCGCAGGGAGAGCATCGCACGTGGGGGGCATGAGGTAAACACGTGGGGGTAGAGTGTCGACCTGGACCTAACTAAAGTAATTAACAGAAGTTAAAGGAAGCAGCTATTAATTATTTAATTCAGATCAGTGTTAACCTTGTCACGTTACTGAAAAGGGAACTAAACAAGAGTTCTAATGATGGCTTTATTCATACAATAGGAGTATTTTCCATCAACAGAATATATATTCTTGGGATTCAAGAGGAAATGGTGGAGTTCTTGCTTGTGATGAGATCATGAGAAGCCTCACAAGTTTCAGGGCACAAACAATACAATGTATATGTTCTTCCAATTTCAAATGTTTGTGTTAAATCAGTTAAAAAAGAAAATTGAATTGTGTACATTATTAGTGTAGGCAGTGCTTGAGGATATTTGTATTTCTTTTATCAAATAAATAATTTTAGGCTAAAATTCACTAAAATATCAAGATCTTTCGGTCGTTTTGAAAAAAATATCATGAACTTTTAAAATTGCAAAACATTGCCATCAACTTTGACACTTCAGAGTAATTATCACAAACTATCAAACAGGTGCTAATGACAAAAAGAGAGATATTACCCTTTTCTAACATAACACTAAAAATTGTGCCCATGAGAGAGAGATGATAAACCTCCATGTTCATTAACAAAATTAACAGCAAAACAAAAAAAAAAAATCTTATAGCTTTCAAGCGTTTCAACAACCATTTGAAAGTCATGAAATCAATGAACACTTAAATCAAAGGGACACCTACATATATCACATATAATCCCATATGTGGTTTTACTCTTTACCGATCCATTTTCATTAGAGATCTCTTCATCAATTAAAAAAATTATGAAGAAAAAATATTAAGGATGACTGAAAGAGAGCAGAAAATATAACCCTTGCTTGAAATTCAATCCCAAACGTCGTCGAGCCCAAATCCCAAAATTTAGGCACTCATTGTTCTAATATTATTTGTAAGGACTTGAAGCGCCAGCCGAAAAGACTAACCTTCTATGTGGAGTAGCTCAAATTTTTATATACCCATGATTATTCTCATATCCAGCCGATGTGGGACTATTTGTTCGAACAACTCCCAACACATGATGGGCCTTAAATAGATACTGAGAATCAATCTAACGCAAAAGCGTAAACTGATAGGTAAAGCTCTTAATGTTTTATTAACTCTATCACTTTTCTATTCACTTTTCAATGTGAGACTATATTCAGGCATGAATACATGCCACTAAAAAATAAGAGTTCACAGGTTTGAAGTCATTAAAACTGATCCTGCCATTCAGGCTATTTACTAATGCTTCTCAAACACAAGCAGATACATCCACACTACATATTTTCAGCAACTTTGGTGGAAACTCATTGAACCACCTCTTACAAACACCTTTAGTCGTTGCTAGGCTCACCAGCCAGTCTGTAGGCTTGTTCATTTCCCTGAAAATATGCCTTCTCAAAACTCTTGGTGGGACCACTTGTTTTGCAAGTGTTAACAGCAATCAACTCTTGTTGTCAAATGAGGTCTTAGCTTCAGATCCACGTAAACAAAGCAGTTAAGATATATTTAGACCCAAAACCTAATAGCTAATTTAAGTTTCTCACTCCTTGCATTTCATTATTGCTAGCTCCTATTGACTTGTTAAATTAATCAGATATATATATATATATATATATATATATATATATATATATATATATATATATATATATATATATATATATATATAATCAAATTATGATCAAATTTCCTAACAGAACATGAATTAATTAACTAATTAATGTAGACGATTAGTCAATTCCAGAGACAAATTAGTTGCCACCATCATATGTTTTAAATCAACAAAATGATGTCAAATCTCCCTGCCATTATAGTCTCTCATGAGGATCAATGAACTCCATTAACTCATTAACAGCTACATTAATTATTCTTCTCTCAATGCCTAATAATCACTGTTTGTTACTAGCTTGCAAGTACATCAATGGAAAAGTATATATACATACCAGTATATATAGCAAGCCTTTGACCCAAAACTTGTGGTCAACCACTGGCCAGTGTACTTAAGCACCGCCTTCCACTATAATTAGTTTAGCTAGTAGTTAATTAATGGTACTAATGATGGCAAGCTCTAGCTAGCTTGTTATAGTTTTGAGCAACGTGAAAGAAGAGAGAGGGGTTGTTAAATGTATGAAATCTCACCTAGAGATAATATTGTTTTATAATTGAGAAAAGGCTATGATTATCTTTGGTTTATATGTCACCTTCGAAATAATAAGATGTATTATTATAACAATGGAGTGACAACAATAAAGAGAGAAGTGAGGAGTAGAATGCGAAATGATTAGGATCATATTCTCAAAAAACTGAGGATGGGAAAGTTAACCAGACATATCTTGTGCCATTATTCTTGGTAAAGATATCACATATAAATGAGTAAATTTGTAATTAAAGGGAAGAGTGTTTTTTTTTTTTTTAAGGTGATAATCTTCACAATCTCGAGTTTGATCCACATAAGTCAAAACTTTTAATCCAAAAGATGGTGCATTTCATGAGATGGGATGATATTAGTAAGGATAAGACTCGTGTTTCTTAGAAATTAAATATATCATGAGTGGAGCTATTATGAATCCAAGCCGAACGGGATGCCACTTGCGAGAGACACTTGTAAACATTTTGAGCTATGAAATGGCCACATCTCCAAACAAAGCCTGTCACCGTTACACAACGTAAGCCGAAGCCCTGAATAACTTACATGGTCTTTTAACAATTGTGAAGCACTAAATCAAAAAGCTTTAAATCTTGGGCTTAATCAGTGCTGGGTGTGATTTTGGGCTGAGAAATGTAAAACAAGGAAGCCTAGTTCAGCTTTTGGGCCTTTCTAGAGATGTCGCAATTCTTATCTGCTCTTTTCAGGGTGTATTTATCTGAACGGCAAAAGGGAGAAAAGTCTCCATAAGAAGCAATTTCTTGGATGGAACGGACTTTGGCTGCCATACCTGGAGTTTTGGCTGAGTCCCACCCAAACCCTGGCCAACGTAATCTCACCCTTTAGCTTCACTCCCTCTTCTTATAGATCCGCCCTACATCACCATGCCCAATTACAAACTCTGCCTTTCCTCTCTCATGAAGACATCTGTCGTCTCTGTCAAGCTTACCCACAGAAAGTCACCCTCTCCAAAAACGGTGTCAATAATAGAAGCAAGCCTTGGGCTTGTTCCTTGGTCATCAAAGTCATTGGTCATACGATTCCGGTAGAGGAAGTTCACCATGGCCTCACCCGCCTCCGGATGTCACAAAAGGAGTGAGAAATTTTTTCTATGAATCTTGGACTCTGTGTTTCGCATCACGTCAGCGCTTGATCGTGACAAGATTTTGTTGGAGGGGTTGGGGGTCCTTGATGACACTGCTTTGACCATCGGACCGTGGACTCCCTCCTTTCGACCTTCAGCGGAATCTTTGTCCTCGGCTGTAATTTGCCACTAACATTGTGGGGTCGAAAGAAATTGGAATTGATTGTTGCGTGAGCTAGACACTTGGTTAAGTTGGACCAAGCAACTGAGTTGTTGTTTTTGATGGTCTATCACCGATCAAACAACAGAGAAACACCGAGTTAAAGACTCGGCAGCGGAAGCGGAAGTGTAGAAGATCTTCCACTAGTAAGCAATCGAAGTTAAATCACCACACAACCAAAGAACATAAGATTTAACGTGGTTCGACAATGTGCCTACGTCCACAGGGAGGAGGAGAGAAATCTTTATTGTAAACAGATAATAAAATACAAGAGTTACAAGAAAATTTCTCACACACACACAACTCTCAATGGTAGAAAACAAAATTTCTCTTGAATTCTTGACACACCTTTAAAAAGCCAACCCCAAGGAGTTTATATAGGCACATAGGATGATCCTAATCTAACACGAACTCAAATCAGCATCTCCTCTGAGAAATAGAAAACTCGTATCCAAACTAAAATAAGAAACAGATTTGTATTAGAAAACTGCCAAAATCTGAATTCTTCTCCAATGAATATGAAGACAAGTCCTGTATTAGAAAACTGCCATAAGCTGAATTCTTCTCTAATGAATATGAGGCTCTCTAAATACTAATAATCTCCATCTTGACTCAGGTTCATTGAGCCCCTCCGTTGGAATTGACCTATGCTTCATTCGTCTTCCTTTCTCCCCTTTTTCTGACTTCATATGGCTCTCTCCCAAGAGCTCATTCGCTACTTTATCTTTGGAGAACCTTGATACGATTCAGAGATGCTCTAAACTTCTCTACTGTGATGGTTTTCGTCATCATATCTACTGGATTCTTCTTCATGCTGATCTTTCAAATCAATCACCTTATCATCCACGACTCAATGACGTATGTTGTGATACCTCACATCAATGTGCTTCGTCCGCTTGTAATACCTGTGATCCTTAGTGAGATGAATCGCAATCTGGCTGTCGCAATGAACCCGAACTGAATCCTATATGATACAAAATGTCTCAACCAAAAAGCTTTCCTTTGACGCATCAATTGCAGTCATATACTCTGTCTCTGTCATTGAAAAAGCAATTGTATCTTATAACTCTGCCTTCCAACTAATGACACACTCAGTTACTGTGAACACATAACCCGTCGTAGATCTTCGCTGATTAAGATTTCTTGCATAATTTGCATCAACATAGCTTTGTAGTAATCTAGGCTTTTCTGTTTTTAATTTCTAAACACCAAGCCTAGTCTCGCAGTCCCTCGCAGATATCGTAACACTCATTTCACTACTTCTCAGTGTTGTTTTCATGAATTTGACATGAACCGACTTACTGTACTAACTGCATAAGCTAAGTCAGATCTAGCGTAGACCATAGCATACATGAGTGATCCCACCGCAATAGCATATGGTACCCGAGACATCTCTTTCTCCTCTTTTGGTGTTTATGGACACTGCTTTGAGGATAATTTAAAGTGATCTGCCAAAGTGTATTGACTGGTCTTTCTTCTGTCATGTTGAATATCTTTAACACCTTGAGAATATAGTTCTTCTGGGATAACCAAAGTCTATCTGAGCTTCTATCTCAAGTAATCTCCATACCTAAGATCTTCTTGACTTCTCCTAAATCTTTTATGTCAAATTTTTTCTTAAGCTGAGCTTTAAGTTTTTGAATATGTATTTTGTTTTTCGCAGCCATCAACATATCATCCACATATAACAGCAAATAGTTTCAAATGTCAAAGCGTTTGCTGATTTGTTAGGGTGATACTGCTGTTGTTAATTGCAACCTCTACTCAAACCTCTTCTTATCATGATCCTTATTTCTCTCTGAAGGAATTAGATTTAAAATGGTTTTTGATTTGATTGTGTCACAGTTTGTGCGAGGGTATATACAAATAGATTCATATAATTTTTTTTTGAATTATTGGGAATTTTTTTTTGACAAGCTTGTAGATGCAATTCAATCTGGTAAAGTTATAAACTTTATAATTGATTCTCTATAAGTAATTCATGAAAATACTCATATAGTAATTGCAATATGCTCTCTCTCTCTCTCTCTCTCTCTCTCTCTCTCTCTCTCTCTCTCTCACAAATTCAGTAAAAATACTTTAATCTATGGACTGTGGTACTGAATTAGATTCAATTCAAGCTTGACTAGAAAATTTTATTCGGATTTCCTATTGTGCAAATAACCTCCTACTAGGGGTTTAGAAGTTTGTTAATGGATTTCTCTTGAGCATTCAGTTTTTCTATGGGAACGAGCAATGAGGCTGAATCAACTTACTTGGGGCCTTGCACTATTATGAGTATAAATTCTTGATTTTTTTTTGGTTGCTGTTTATTCAATTAAATTGATTCACTGAAGTGGCCCAGTGGATGTGTTAGAGAGTTGAATAATTTAGCATGTGGTTGCTAATAAGCAGGCATACAAAACCTTGATTTATAAAAATCACACATCTACATGATAAGTTTACTGCTTTCGTAATACCAGGATGATTTTATGTCAATTGAATAAGTCAAAAGTCAAGTTTTATTAAGTAAAAATTCAACAATTTTTCACTTGACTTTTATACCCGATGATCTGCAGGAGGTACTTTGTAATTATTATTGATATCATTATTATGGCTTTTGATTTTTGTTTTTAGGTGGTTGAATTTCCCTTTTTTTTTTTTTTAATATGTAAGAGGATTAGACTTACAAGCTATACCTCTGAAGTTAGAGACGTAGTGTTATTTTATAATAATCACTTTTATGTAATAGAATAGTGGATCAGGAATTTTCATGTTTGAGACCTCATCCTTTCTATTAGTTCAATTTCTTAGAAATAAAATTATTATTGTTATTATTAAATATCAAAATCTTATACATCATGATTTTGTATTTGTTCTTTCATCTAAGACTTGAACAAGATATATCAAGTTTGATGATATCCCATTTGGAGGAAATACTCTTGTTTTGTTTTTCAGATATGTTGTCGTCAGCACTCTACCCAACTTTGCAAGTACAGCGTAGTGCTGCTATTGGTTGATAAAGAGAGAGAAACTAAATATTAGCTTATGATTGTGTTTACATGACCAAAATATTTGTAGCTGGTAGATTGAGAAATATTATATTGTGTTATGGATTTATATACTGTCCTTTGGTTACAGCTGAAGGCCTGTGACAAGGGGAGTCCTATTCTCAACTGCCATTGGCCTTTGCATATTTTTTGAGCTAATCATTGTGTATCTGTATTTGTTTTCTCTTGTTTATATGTTTTTCTTTTGCCATATTGGATTGTGGATGAAAATGATATCGAGCTCATCAACACCGCCGTTATTGAATTGAACTTGAGCCATTCACATCAATGTGAAAGGGTTTGATCTAAAATTCTTCAGGAAATGAATATGCATGAAGCAGAGGCTCATCATCCTCACGTCAATGGCAAGTGATTTGTTATGGAAATGTCTCTCTCATCACGTCCAGCTTGAACTGAGAACATACTCTTTGATTAAGCTAGATTGGGGCACGATATAATAATAAATCTTAGTTAACATTTTTGTAGTTGTATGAGCAGTAGTACACTCTTTTTAGTTCGGATGTGAATGCTTAATTTTAAAGATACTTATTATTCTAATTGCAGATTGGCACACAATTAAAGTAGTAAACGAATACCACGTACCCCCTGCCAATAAATTTGAGGAAGATAACTTAAAAAAAGAGCTAACTCATCTTTAGCTAAAGAAAAACTAATTAACCCTGTATCTTCTTTGTGATTGGCTAGATAAGAAGCTTCTTCCATCTTTAACTACTACTAACAAAAGCCAAGAGAAGATTAAATCTATTGATTGTAAGGACTTGGGGCACTATCCTAAAACACTAGTGTTTTAGGTGGAATTGCCAGATCTTTATATATTCAAGAACATCGCGATGCCTAATTGATGATCCAACTCAACAATCTTCCCTCGAACAAAGAGTTTCCGTGCAAGCTCATCTTTTCTTCACACCTGGAAAAGCATATGCTCCATCGAGATCACAACTCTTCACCGCGCGGGCAGACACGCCTTGCAAGAAGCACAAATTGCAGTCTATTACTCCTCTTCACCGCGCGGAGAGCAGACACGCCTTATGTAAAGCGAGAGCACCGCTGCTAAATCTTTGAGCGCCCAACTAGCTTTATAGGGGCCTACTGCGTTTTTTGCATCCATTTGGGTGTCTGAATATCACCCACATACACGGCTAAGTTCGAAACATGGCTCTGATATCAATTGTAAGGACTTTGGACACCACTCAAAACACTAGTCCTTTAAGTGAAGTTGCACAAATCTTTATATATCCAAGATTATCCTCATGTCTAGCTGATTTGAGACTATTTGTTCAAGATCCAACTCAACATTGATATGATCTTGATAACTCCCCTCCAATATCTTTGCTTGGCTTATCACTTTGAAGAGGAAAGAAGACCAAGTGAAGAATAATTTAAAGCAAAATCCAGAGAGAGAGAGAGAGAGAGAGAGAGAGAGAGAGAGAGAGACCTGTCTCTCTGTGATTTTACTTTCGTTGAAGAAGAGTTGATGAGTTGTAACTGGCTACGTAATTTTGGATCCCTCTTGGCCCAACAATCAATTTCCTTGTGTCAAGAGCGTACGGACGCCGTACGTGTACGGCGAACCAGACCAGTTGCTGCTGACTTTTGTTTTGGCTCTTCTCATAGATGACAACATCCTTTTGAGCACTTGTGCGAGATCATTTTAGGTTTGTTTTGTTTTTCTTTTTTCTTTTTTCCTTTTAACTCGTTGTTTTGGGGGCGAAGTATTGGCTGCAGTCCGGAGACAATGCATCTGGACTTGAAAAATATAAACATCTATTTTAGACTCTACTTTGATCTTTCAGATTTTTCGTAGCTGAAACTACGGGTCTGTTTGGTTGTTGTAACTGGCCGTAATTCGTAGTTGTAATTGGTAAAGTCTTTTACAATTGTAAATGAGTTACATGTATGTAAATTTTACGGTGTTTGGTTGGTAATATAAAATTGTAAAGTGGGAAAGTGTATTGTACTTTACGGTGTTTGGTTGTCGTAATGTATAAGTCGTAAGTGAAAAAGTTCACCACAAAATTAACTATTTGGTGATTTTAAAAGTTTTAATACTGCAAATATTAAAAAAAATTAAATATTAAAAAAATTTAATATTAATATAAAAAAATAATACAAATTTGTATGACCACAAAATTAACTGTAACTGGGCTGTAAGTGAGTGGTAACTGGATTGCAAGTGAGTGTTAGTTGAGTTACGTAAGTCTTTTACGAATTACGGTCCAAACAAACGCTGTAGTTGTAACTGGGTAGTAAGTCATTTACGGATTACGGAGTTTTACGCAAAACAAACGGCCCCTACATGCAGCTTTATTGTACTATTTAATGTCACGAGTTGAATAGTGTTAGCATAACAAGTGATCCTCCTAGTTTTTCTTTAATAGAAGTCAAAATGAGGGAAGGGGGTCGTCTTTATTGTGTGTTTGTTCCTTTCTCTCCAATCGGATAACTGAATGTAGGAGTAAGCTGCAACTGTTGGCCTAAGTATCACTATTGGTATTCGCCAATTGTAAACACATATACGTAAAAAGATTAGAGGTCCTTTTATTAGTGAAGTCAAAGTAGAAGTGTGAACTAATCTAACAAATGGGTTTGATGGACTTAGGGCGTGTTTGGTAAGTTGCAAAACATTTGCAAAATGCAAAAAGTTTTGCAACTTTACATTTACAGTTGTTTGGTTTCGTTTGCAAAATGTAAAATGCAAAACACTTTTGCAGCTCTTCTTTCCCCACTTGCAGTTGCTACAGTTAAATTTGTGGTCATATAAATCTCACTTTTACACTCATATTTTCCCACTTGCAGTTGCTACAGTTAATTTTGTGGTCATGTAACTCTCACTTGTAGTACACTTACAGTTCAAAACAGTTACTTGATAATCAATATATAATTAAATATTATTAAATATTTAATATTTTAATAGTGTTCAATTTCTTATTTAATTATTTAATTATTTATATTTTTAATCTTTAACTTTTTTATTGTTTTAATATTTAATATTTTACTATTTTAATTTAATATTTTAATTTAATATTTTAATTTAATATTTTATTATTTTATTAATACTTATTCCATTTTTTATTATTTTATTTAGAGTTAATATTTTATTAATATAACAGTATTATACTTTAATATAAAATTACTATATATTTAATTATTTATTTTTAATATAAAAAATTACTTTATTAATATCATAATATATTTTATTATTATATTTATATTTTATTATGTTAATATTGTAATAATAATTCAGTATAATAATACTATAATGATAATTTATTATTAAATTATAATTATATTTTACTTTATTAATTTTATATTTCTATAATATTACAATAATATTATAATAAAATTTATATTATAATAATTTTCAAGTATTTTTAATATTATAATATTATAACTATATTTTATTATTGTTGTAACATTTTTTAATATTTATTAGTATTCTTAAATTTTATTAATGTTCTTTAGATTTTCTTAAAATTTTATATTATTTATTTAGTTAATATTTTAGTAATATTTTACTATTTATACTATTATTTTATTAATATTATTGTTATAAATAAAATATTAAGATTATTAATTTTTATCTCAAATTTATTAATACAATTTAATTTGCAATAGTAGATTTAATTTAATAGTATTTATAATATTTAAATCACTGCTATAGTTAATTTTGTGGTCAACTTTTCCACTTACACTTTTACATTACCAACCAAACACCGTAAAACACAATATACTTTACCATTTACACTTTCACTTTATCAACCAAACACCGTAAAACACAATATACTTTTCCATTTACACTTCACTTTATCAACCAAACACCGTAAAACACAATATATTTTCTCTGCTACAGTTCACTTTTTTCATTCTCATTTTACGACTTACGACTTGCGACGCTTTGCAACGAAACAAACAGGCCCTTAAACCTAAAAAGAATCATGAGGATATATTTTTCTGACCAAAATTGGTGTTTTGGTTTCAAGTCCTATTAGACTTTTACTTTGTCTATTTTCTTCTTTTCTTTTCCTTTTTTTTCCCTCATACGCAGAAAATATGAGTACGAGTTATTTAGGTTTAGCTTCTCAGATTTATTAGATGAGCAATTTAAAAAAAGAGAGAGCAAAAAATTTGAGTGGATTTTTTTAAATATAAAATATAGGAAGAAGTGGAAAGAAGAAGAAGAAGATATTAAGAAGAAGAATAAGAGAGATATGAAGAAGGATGTGTTCATTGAGTTTTTTTTTTAGCAGAGATATGAAGAAGAATGACAGGATAAATGGTTTTTTGTGGTCTTAGGGCTGAAGGAGAAGATAAGAGCTAAGGATGAAAGTGGGAAGGCACAATAAGAAATTTGTTTCACCTAAATACTTCGGCTCATTTAAATACATGAACAAAAGGCAATAAGATCTGACTCAATGATAAAGGAGTCGGGTGAGTTGTGAGGAGCCACAGATTCAAATCTGATTACAACATAATACTAACAACTTCCGATGTAGAAAAGAAGTTTGATACATCTTATAAGTTAAACTCAAGTAAGTAGACTTCCTCGCATTTTTAGTTTTAAGTTGCTGACCAAAAAGAAGAAAAAGGGACGAGCTATTCAGCAATGTGTCATCGTGCCTGTGAAAACTCAGAAAGAGAAATGAAATGAGAACCGTACGCCATCTTGCCCTAGATCAGCTCCTTTCTCTTTTGTATCTAAGGGGCTGTTTGGATACTCAGAAATAGGTGAAAGTGAGGAAGTGGGAAGGAGATTTTTTTTTTACAAAATGAGAATTTGTGTCTTTTTTGGTGTTTAGATGGTACTAAGAAGTAATTGGAAAAATGTAATATTCTTTTGGGGTTTGTTAGTAATGTGGAAATGGAAATGGAAAGGTTGATCACAAAGTTGACCGTAAAATAATATTAAAATAAAAATTAATTGTGAAAAAAATTTGGATTGTAATTAGAATGCAAGTAAGATTTACATGACCACAAAATTAATTATTTTGAGGTATAATTTATTGAAAATGAGATTTACATGGCCACAAAATTAACTGTAGCATCTTAGAAGTGAGAAAATAGTTGTGTAAAAGGGAAAAGAGAAAAGAAAAAAAAAGGATTTTTTTAATTTCCTTTTCTGGTGTTTAGATGGACAATGGAAGTGAGAAATGACACTTCCTCATTTCCGCCCACCTCCTTGAATCCAAACAGTCATCATCATCATCATGTTGCTCGAGCCTCGAAACAAATCTTCTGTATTTGCGGTTGCTCTTCTCTCTTTTACCGACTCTTTCTTAATATCTTGCATGCTCATATTGTTTATATCATTATATACTTGATATTTCTTATGCTCAATTGATATACATGTTTGGGATTGTTTAATTGCTTTTATTTGTGTAGAATTGTTAATCTAGTTTTTAATTTTTCGCATTTGATTAGCACATCACACATTCCCCATTGGATCGAATATTTTCAGGTCAAGGCAAATCAAGGATACAAACTAAAGACGGAGCATGGCACCGGATTATCGTCAAATTGCCTAAACGAACATTAAATGTTGTTATCGATGTACTAGAATCCTTACTTGTATGAATACGTTTGTAATTTGTATGGATTTAGTGGTTATGGTGTAGAACAAAGTCAAATCTGTATTAATGTATGTTAATAGTTATGTATAGTTTTACCTTATTTTTATCAAGTTTATGGAACGGTTTCAATAATCCTTTTAACTACTGATTTGAGTCATTTTGGTATGATTGATAAGTTGTAACATGTATGAATTGTGTATTTTGTAAATAGGCGATGTCAAGTCGAAATTATATTATAAATTACGTGAGATGTTATATATGGATAAATGAACGATGTTTAGCCGATAATGTGGATTATGTATTCTGGGTAACTCCATATTACAGGAGAGATGTATCCGACAAATTTTAGAATATTGTAATTTTAATTAAAGATTTTGGGTAAGTGGATGAATTGTTGTTCTATCAAGACAGACTCCTAATTATAGAGGAGATGCTGTAAAATGTTCTGAAAAGTTTAAAATTATTATGAAGACTATGAAATGAATTAACTTAATACGGTGAATAAAAATTAAGACCGTAACAGTGGCAGAGTTGATGGGTGGAAGGCCAGGTAAGTAGTTTGTCAAGGGGTTCAAGTACATCCAGTGTGATGGCCAGTCCCAAACCAACAGGTGTGTTCTTTTAACAATTTATGTCTACCATATTATTTTCTGTCTACCTATATTAATATTTGTCTACGTTTAACAATTTCTATATACTTATAATGATTTCTGTGTACCAATTGAAAATGGGAAATGTTCTGTCCACCTTTTATAGCTGCAGAAAACAATGTTATATACTTATGATCTATATCTTATAGTTAGAGTTGAACTTTCATTAGATTAGACCTACAACAAAATCATCCTTATGTTGTGCTGAAAGAAGCAAGCGTTCAGTCACCTTGCATGTATCACTTGGATCAAATTGCATTTTTAGTCGTGGTCTTAATTGAGAGACTATTTGAAATTTCAAACTCATTAAAACTGAGCAATTAAGTAGTCAACTATTTCAACTCAAGACTTCATCACCAACAAAATTTCTGTCTCTTAATACACGTTATGATTATCATCGTTCATCAACTAGACATTACGAAGTGCCGTACTAGATCTCAGCTCGCACGTGCGAGAGCCTGCTTCCAAGAAAAGACAACAACACTGCAAAAAGAAATTACTAGGATCTCAGCTCGTACGAGTCAACAAACCCGACGGAATCTCCATCCTAAACTCTCCCCCCTCCCTCACTTTCCTCCAAATACTATCCACGCCACGTGGCACTCATCCACTCCCACATCTCCCACTCCAGAATTCCAAAAGCTGTGAGCGAAAAGTAAATTGAAAAATAAAAATTTTTACAACAACGGCAAAACTCTTTGTTTTATCCCTCTCTTTCTGCTCTCTTTATATACACCACCTCACCGCTCCCCTTCTTCTCACTTCTTGCTTTTTGCTTCTTGACTTTTTTGTTTATTAGAAGGAAAAAAATGATGATCGGAAGATTAGGTGGTTTCCGATTGGGTCGGAGATTGGTCAGAGTCTGGCGGTGGGTGCTTAAAAGGCCTCACAAGCGCTTCCTCCGGTCAAAATCGAAGTCGGTGACCAGAAAATTCGTTGACTGGACCCGACGCTTGACCCGCAAGCTCGGCCGCAGCGGCGGCGGTGATTATTACCGTCTCGGTGACCAGATCCGTAACTGCGGACTCGATCTGCCGTTGTTGGGGGACGAGCAGACGGGAGCGAAACCGCCGCCGAAAGGGCAACTGGCGGTGTACGTCGGGGGGAGGAAGGAGGGGGGCCCACCTCAGCGGTATCTTGTGCCGGTGATATACTTTAACCACCCGCTTTTTGGGGAGCTGCTGAGAGAAGCGGAGGCCGAGTTCGGGTACCAGCACCCCGGCGGGATCACGATACCGTGCCCTGTCTCGCGGTTCGAGCGGGTCCAGACCCGGATCGCCGCCGCCGAGCCCGGTCGCAAGAGCGGCGCCGCCGCCTCCCGGTTGTACTGCTACTGATACAAAATGGACCCTCGACTTCGAAGTATTTTGGTCGTGGTTTTTTTTTTTTTTTTTTTAATTTCTTTTATGTATATAGTGTTTGTAATTTTTGGACGTTTTTTTAGCTTTTTGAGGATATAATAGTTAATTTGCATCTCCTTTTAAGCTAAATTTCAAAAAATTATAAATGTTCCGCTGAGGTAGAGGGAGAAAATCCTCATTTGCTCTTCTTTAGTTTTCAGAACCTATGATATAATTTAATTTAGCTACATAAAATAATACCTGCGTGCATAAATAAATTATTGGGTCAATTTTTTTGTTTGTTGATAAATGGGCAATTTTTTTGTAAAACAATCCCCCCTTTTAATTTAATTTCAAAAAAACACTTCATCTTATAAATCTCTAATAGGCTACTTAGACATCTCGTAGAGGTTGAGCTGTTTCATCTCGCATGTGTGGCGCTGGGGGGCCGCAGGGTGATAATATTTTGGTCCGCATTTGGTGAATCTAAACGTAAACTATTCTATAAGTTGAAGAAAATTTTTAGTCTGAGTTTGACGAATCTAGACCTAATTCTACTCTAATTTTGGTCCGGGTCGTAAAGTATTGTTCTTTTTCTCTATTTTAGGTTCAAGTTTATGGAATCCAGACCCGACACTTATATTTTTCTCCTTATTTTAAATACAAGTCCACAAATCTGGAATAGAGGATCAATCTTTGTTGTCTCTATTTTAAATCCGAGTTTGCAGAACCCGGACCAGAGACTCAACCTTCTCATTTTTAACATTCTGACTCATGATAAATTTTGCCTACAAATTATATCAATCCAGATTTTCACTCTTAAAGTATAATATATATCACTTACAAATTATATGAATCCATAATTTCAAATTCTTGCGAAATATAACACATATCACCTACAAATTATATCACAAAAATATCACAAAAATCACCAAGTAGATAAATAAATACACATCGCACCTCCATAAATATTACAATATCACTAGTATCACAACATCACATATTCATAAATATCACATTATTCATCATATCACTGGTGTTCCCATATTAGTGTTATAGTATCACATATTACATATTAATAATCTAACTAATATGACATTAATCATGTCACTATATCCAATTCAAACAAACATGACAACGCACGTCTTCGTCGACCACGTTCACTACTTCTTCCTCGACCATGTGGAGGAAGAGTCTGAAAATCTGACTGTGTATGTTGCTGAGATTGTCCCACCTCATCTGTAGATGCTCCACACCGTGGGGTACCTCCTAACAGGTGTCTGAGATGGTCCACACTACTCATCATCATGCCATGTAGCAGCTAGTTAAGAAAGTCCCGTCTCATTCTCTACTAGTGCTCCGTATCAGCGGATGCCGCTGGTGTCATGCATAAAATATAATCGGGTTTGGCACGGACGTGCCAATCGGTGTCTCCTAGAAGAGTAATCCTGATGAATCTAGTTATCCCTTGCAATATCAGATTTCTCTGAGAATCATCAACCAATGCATGTTGCAACATGTTGTTTACGTGGATCAATTCATCAACCTACATTGAAAATTAGACATAATTAGAAGAACATATTGAAAGTGCGCCTGGAGGGGGTGAATAGGTGTAGTGCTAATCTAATGACAAATGACGTAGAATTAAAAATTAAATGCTAAACACACACTATGTATAACCAAGAGTGAGTCTGAATTCTCCGTGAAAGGCTCTGAAACTACTCCTCACGATTCCTCTGAATTATGAGTTGAGGCGTATCAATAACCCTCTTGGTTCAATACAAGTGTGGGCACACAAACTATATCAAGCGTATGAATATAAGCAAGTAAAGTAATGCAAGATGCAAGAGAGATGAGTTGAGAGAAGTAGATCAAACACAAACACATGAATATGTTTCGAGGTTCGAGTCATTGCTCTACGTCCCCACCTTCACACAGAAGGATTTCAACTATCCACTATTGGATCTCCCACAAAAGGACCTCCATCGAGAAATTACAACTTACAACCTTGGAGTACACAACTCCAACTCTCACACCTTTACACAAGAGGGAGCACAAAACAAAAAAGAAAATACAACGTAGTGATCCAATGTTCACAAACACTCTTGGTGATCTCAAAAGATTAAAAATAATTTTTCTCACAAAACAAGATCCTAAAGTTAGATTTAGAATTGAATAGCTGAAGTGTGAGAAATCAAAGTATTTGAAAAATAAACCACAAAGAAAACTCTTGAGAAAAACTTCAAGATAGATAAAGAAAATGAAGGACAAACTAGATTCCCAAAAACTTATTTTCTTTTTTTTTTTCAAAACTTTGAAAACAAATAAACATTAGGAATTTTGACTCTCAAACTCTTTTGAAAAACTAACTAAAAACACTTGAGAGAGAGAGAAATTTTGCTCTTGAAAATCTTAATGAAAACAACCCCCAAAACCTCGGTATGGATACAACCGCGGAAAAAATTAAGATAATACTCCAAAATCTCAAAGTATTTTTACTAAAGGTTTAAAAAACAAGTCAAGGTGAAAATTGTCAGGATTTTGCCTTGTTTTCAAGAAGAGATGATGATCCAAGAAAATACAATTGAGTTGAAGAAGACGATGACTTGAAGTTGAATAAGCAAATCAAGGTGGAGAATTTCATTTTCAAGTGCTTACGAATTTTCTTTTCTTGAAGAGTACGAATAGAATTTAGATTCTATTCATTGAAGGTTTGTTTTTAAAAATTGAAAGATTTAGAATTCTTTTAGATCAAGGAGATCAACTTCAAATAAGATTGATTAAGATTCTTCAAGCATCTAATAATTAAGATCATCTCATAGTCCAAATAAGAATTGTATTGTGAAATACTATAAATAAAGATTGTAACCAGCATTGAAAATCAATCTCAAGTAAAAGAAATCAGAAGAAGTCAAGAAAGAGAGGAACAAGGTGAAGATGCATGGAGAGAATGTATACTCTTATAACCTAGATCTAGATTCAAAGGGAAAGTGAATACTCTTGTGAGATCAAGAGGGAGGTTAGATCTTTTTGTATCAAGTTTATTAATAAAACTCTCTCAAGTTCTCTTCTCGGAGACGTAGGTAAAGTTTGAGCCGAATCACGCTAAATCCTCGTGTTATTTCTTATTACTATTTTGTCTAGGTATTGCCAGTTTGCTTTACAACAATCTTCTTTTTGTAAGTATCATCATATTATCAAGCTCCGCAAATGTCGATCTCGGGAGTAACAATTTGTATCATAGTGCCGATTTGTTACAACATGATGCAAGCGAGATTTGAATCCTCAACTCAAATCTATTGCACCCTGTAAAAAAACCACTATGTTACATATTTTGATTAGTATGCTCAAAATACCTTCGGCAAATTGTGTTGAGACAACTTAATAACTTGGTCTCTTTTTGTCTAGTGAAAATAATATCTTTTGAAAATCTTATCTGCAACAAAACAGACCTACTAATGTCTTGTTCCTCCTAATTAGCTATAGTGCTGTCACTTGCAAATATAAAGCTATGACAATCAGCAAGATTTGACTCAATAATAGTGGGGTTGCCTTGTGGAGGATCCATCGTTTAAATCAGTGATGGTCTTTGTTAAATAATCAAGATATACAAAATCTCTCACAATATACAAATAAAAAACTAAAAAAATGATTAGATACTTCTAAGTCCTAATAGAAAAATAAAACTAATAAAAACTGAAAATTCATCACAAATCAGCACAATTATACGAAACTGGTTTAAAATTTACGGATTGCCTCCGAAAAATTTAGAAAACAAAACATTATAACTCGAAAACATTATAGTTTTCGCATAGAAGATACGCTTTTCACTGTTACAGAATGTGTTGAGATAGTTTATTTCCCCTCGCGATTGATCATGTGAAACAGAAAATTTTGATGTTCAAGATGGTTATTGTGATCAAATTTACTGAATTCTCTCACATCATAAAACTATAGCAGTGACATATGGTTCGGTGGTAATATGAGTTTCGCTAGGGAGATTTCAGGTTTGAATCTGACCTGGTTAACAGTGTACGTGTGTGTGTGTGTGTGTGTGTGTGTGAGAGAGAGAGAGAGCAAAAAAAATGAATCTTTTACGAGATGAAACACTGTGATTCAAGTGATAAGTAAATGAAAAGTGAGCATATAGCATCAATAAGGTTTAGAACTAGAGATCCACTTGCTGGTTGTTCCTTCGTACATATACACAATCCTATGGCACTATAAATAAAGCCTGTAGGAAAATCATTTTGTCCCACATGCACGCATATATGCCCAAAATTCCAACCGGGGTCGGTTGTGCGTCAGCGCGTGGCCCGCACTACTATTACCATCAATTATTGCAATTACACGGCGTTTTCTTGAAATGAATCTACGTACATATCATGAACCCTCTTCTTCTGTCGTCGTACGCCCAAGATCCAACTCATTGATGCTGAAACGAAAAATGGAAGTTATTTAGAGAAAGAGTCCTCGCAACACGTTTCTCTCGCGAGAGAGAATGAGTCATACGAATGTGAACGCTTCCCGTGTAACGCTCAGTGCCGTCCATGTCGCTATTCACTCCCTTTTCGCTCCCAATTAAGCGGTTTACATGTTGCAGACGTGTTGTAATTTCTAAGTAAAGGGTGTAAACGAATCATGTTTGGATCGAATTCATTACTATGAAGCAGTCATCAGTGTGAGCCTCTATTATTCTAGGCCTATATTGCATCAAGTAGTCCAATACAAAGTAACTTCAACGCTGTCGGCAATATCTTACCTCTGATCCATGTTCTTGTTGTTCAAAACAAATGCCATTACTGCCCAGGAAATGTCCAACCATAACCTGTACAAGTAATTTACAAGATAACACACAATGCATTCCAACAGTATAAAGCAAAATAATAGTGACAAGACAAAGAGACACAAATGAACATTGAATCCTGAGCCATCGCATATCATTCCCTCTCCTTCAGGACCCTCACCTTCTCCCTCCGGCCGTCCTCTTTGCCGAACCGCTGGACTCACGAGCTGATCCATGGGCCCTTGCTGAGGTACTTCATTCCCCCACCATAATGCACTCAAAGAGTGCTTTTATGTTGTGAATCAAATTCTTCTGCTCACTGCATGATTGCCATACCCTTTCATAAACTGCTTAACGATAACCAGGGTCATCATTCTTTGATTCTCCTTACGCACTGCAAATATTCTCTCTTTGTGGTCATGCTGACCAAATTGAACTAAATTAAAAAGGCAAAGGTAAGTCAAGCCTCATCTCCTAAAGAGAGACCACTAGGACTTGTTAATTGTAGATTCCATAGTTCTTCAAGGACAAACAATACCCCCTCCTTTCTTCCTTCCGCCAACGGTCGAAGCAATGATAGGAAAGCACCTCCACCATCCTTATTTAAACACAAAAGCACAAGACCAGGTGAGGGGGGCAAAAAAACCCAAAAAAAAAAAAAAAATCTTCCCACCATCAACAAAGAGTTTCAGAAGCAAAAGCCTCTAGTGAAGGATGAGCTATATCTCAAACTAGTCTTCTTCTACTTTGCTCTTCAGCAACAAGGAAAGGCAAGCAGCACTGTCACCTTTGGTTGTTGCTCCCTTATGTAGCACGGACACTCTTATTATGGAGCCATGTAGTGTCCGAAACGTGTCAGACACACGTGTCATGCGTATTTTTAAGAATTCATCACGTGTCCGCTTGTAGTGTCTATTTCAGTGTTGCGGGTCCGTGCAACGTGATTGCTCCCCATTTTACACTCTCTTATCAATCCAATCTCAACACCCTCCTCACTTATATCACCTCCTCCTACTCCAAAAGCTCCTACAACAGCTACGCCACTCGCAATGATTCTACAACACCTACAACAGCTACACTACATATCTTCATCCCTTTGGGGCATGCACGGTGCTCATTCATTAGTCCACCTAAACAATCATGCAATGAAAAAAGAGGCAGACAAGAAGACTAGAGCTCAAACGATCACAAAGGCCAAACTCACAAGACATCACCTCGCATAAAGAAATTTGGCGCATCTTTCACGACTAAGGGAGAGCTGTTTAGTCTGCATCCATAGTGTAAAATAGGACTAAAGTTCATCAGCGGATACAAGGTGGGTGGCTGTAGAGTTGATACATGCACAATGGAAATACGGTGGGAACAGTCTAAACCCCAGGCCCAGAGCATTACTGACTAAAATATAGGCCTTGTCCTCCCACAAAAACTGATTAAAATTTAATAAGATGATTTCAATTAATATAAGCCAGGTTGACCCTGAAGCTCAATAAAAGTTCATTTTACAGTTATAATTTAAAAAAAAAACACGCTTTAATCACATTGACATATTGACCTCTAACTCCTGTAAAGTAAAAACATGTCACATCCAACAAGTCTGACACAAATTATCGAAAACACTGTCAAGTGTTAGTGTCCTATGTCCAATCCATAAATCTTGTTTAAAGCATGATATAATTGCACAGATAACCGGACCAAACACTACCTACAGGTAAAAAACCAATGCACCCAAACAGGTCTAATCCAAAACAACACTCACTCTTAGAAACCTCTCAACGCAATGTTAAACATCTCATGAACCTCTGATAAATCCCAGGTTAACTGGAAATGTTGGATGAATTTGATCCGTCGAGCAAGTGGAGAGCTTTCTGCCAAATCCAGGTTGCAGATTATGCTGTGACTTTGCTTACTTATCAAGACATACTAACTAGATTGATCAAATTTCCATCCGACCTAATTGAACTGAACTCACAGTCACCTAACCTCTGCAGTGTTCTAAATAGCGGCCATAGCGGCTACATCGGCTGGAAAAATTTATCGGAGATGGGGATATATCGGGGATATTTTCAAAAATCAGATGTCAAAATCAGACTGTAATATACATATCTTCTTGTCTTAAATCGCATCTCAATAAGACAATATATGCATAAATTATATAAATCTACATAAAACATCATACTTATATGTTTAAGATATACTTAACTCGATAACTTACATTAAGCCTATGAATCTATAATCACTATCCAAGTGTAGAATCTTCAAAAATATCACATTGCCACATCACTCGAATTACCCAAATATCTAACCTGAAAATTGGGTGTAGAACGCTATATCGGGTTCAAAATCGCCGAAATTGTGGCCGATATATCGGGTCCATGCCTATTTATCGGCGATTTTGGATGAAAAACGCTATATCGGTTTGGATGTGTCAAATCATTGCGGCTAGATGCCGTAAACGCAATATCGGCGCAATACCGGGATTAGATCGGGGATATTTAGAACACTGAACCTCTGATGACCCACAAGAACCTCAACTTGCAAAAATAAAGAACCATGAAGTGTGTAAAGAGTGCTTTATTATCTAGTGAATCCTATTCTGCTCACTCATTGTGACTCTCCCTTTTATCAACGGCTTAAAGGGAACCAATGTCATCATTATTTATTCTTCTTTCTGCAGCACAAATATTCTATCCTTGCAGTCATTTTGACCAAGTGACTGCAGTTAAAAGACAAAAGGTAAGTCAAGTCTCATCTCCAAAAGAAAACACTAGAAACTTTGCTACCGTCCTCTTTCTTGGCCACAAAACCCCATAGTTCTTCAAGAGACGCAGACAATTATTAGTCCCAGCAACCAAACCAAGCAGAGTTTAAAACCAAACATCAGCCTCTCCTCTCTTTCTGCCAACGGCCGAGACAAGGATAGAAAACCGATTCCCACATCCTTATTTAAACACAAAAGAAAAGGACAAAGAAACTCAAACCTCCCACCAGCCCCATACAAAAGCAAAACCACAAACCCCAAGAAAGAGGTTTAGAAGCATAAATTTTTAGTGAAGGATGAGCTCTCTCAGACTCCTGTTCTTCTTCCTCTTCTTCTCTGCTCTTCAGCAGCAAGCAAGAGCAGGCAGTACTTTTATCCGTTCAGGTTGTTCCCCGTCAAATTTCCTACCAACATCTCTTATCAATCCATCTCAATACTCTCCTCACTTCAATTGCGTTCTCCGCCTTCCAAACCTCCCACAACAGCTACGCTATACCAGCACCCCCACCCCCCACCCCAAAACACACAAAACTCCGCCGTCTACGGCCTCTACCAGTGCCACAACGACCTGAGCTTCTCTGACTGCTCATCAGCATGTGTACAGAGCACTGCAGGCCAGCTCAGTCTCGTCTGTGCCAAATCTAATGCTGTGTCCCTGCAGCTCGATCGCTGCTATGAACTTCCTCGGCAAGCTTAACCCTTGCTTGCATACCAGAAATGCAGTGCAAGCACAACTGACGATGGGGAGTTTCTTCCAAAAGAGAGATGATGCCTTAGGTGACATACAGAATGGTGCGAGCTAATGGATGAGTAGCTCCGGCATGGTACAGGGACATGCACAGTGTCTAGGTGATCTTAATGCAGCAGACTGCACCAGTTGCCTGTCACAGGCAGTGGCGCAGTTGAAGAACGCATGTGGTTCAGCACTGGCAGCTGATGTGTTCTTAGCACAATGTTACGCAGGATATTGCTCTACAGGCTACTACCTCCATTTATCTAAAGGTAAGAAGCTAATCAACTAGTCTGCTTTCTTCTGACTTGCTCAAGAGAGAATCAAATAAACTTATCTGACATCAATTTTCGATCACTCTTCGGTTTTAAACAAATTACAAGAGAGAACTGGAATGGCTCGTGTAATGCTTGGTAAGTGCACCTTTCAAATAGTAACAAAGGATACCAAGCAAGGGATATGGAACATTTACTGATTCGAGAAGTATTTACTAAGTAACGTGTCCTACGCAATAATGAGGGAATTGTTTTTAAGTAAGGACCTATATGCTTTGGTGATGCATGTAAACCAGTCTTTAGATGAAAAGAGGGTAGAGGGGAATCTGTTCCTCTATAAAGATAATTTTGAAAAGTTGGGTTATAAACCGAGGTCAAATGAATGAGATTCCTAGACTACACTAATCCAAAGATGCCATAAAATGTGGTTTAGCAATTGGTTCAAGGAAGCTCTAAGAGATTTTCTATGTTGTCAGATCATTTGTTCTATTTATGAACCAACGGGGTTGATCCAAAGGTTTAAGTCCCATGGTGGATGTTTGTTGATAACATTATATTAGTTGATGATAATTGAAAAAGAATAATTTCTGAAAAAAGTGGAGATAAGTTTTATAATCTAGAGGATTTAGAATAAACAGGACAAAAAGAGTACATAAAAATTTAATTTTCGCAGAGTTGTGTGAAGAGATAATCCTATAATACTTTGAAAATCAAGAAGTACTTTGAAGTGACCATTTCCGCTACTTAAAAGCTATGTTGCACACCGCACTGATATGGACAGGCAAATTCTAAAAGATGCACTGAAATGTGTGTCTACTACGCGTGTCAAATATGTGTCATGACAAGACAACACAACTTCATGATAAGAATGTTCATCCTACATAACATAAAATCAATCAATTATAAGAGATGCGAGAGGTGAGGGGCATGGTTATATAATAAAAAAGGGAAAACTGAAGTGGAAAAGTGCTATTAAAAGGTCAGAGAATTCCCAAAAAAATGAAGCAAACATTCTAAAACATTCTATTCTTCGAGACAACTATAAGACCAACAAGGCTTAATGTTGGAAAGTTACAGAAACAATGTGCCCACAAATGTGTAGCAAAAGGATGAATGACATGATAAGAGTAAGTACAATGTGCCCACTAAAATAAAATTATATTCTTCCTTTTGCAGGCTAGCAACAAATGGTGCTGCCTATCCAATGCAGACCAATCAAAGTTCTCTACACATCTCGACCATTCCACCTTAGCAGCTGGATGAATAAGCTCTTGATCTAAAATTGTCTAAAGCTGCTACAGTGGTGGACTCTAGCAACTCCTACACTCACCTAACGCTAAGCACATGTCATGTAAATTTTTTAATGAGAAACAATGCAGATGCGTAGAGAAGAATTTACCAGAACACAACAGAAAATTCCTGATGCTTTCTATAAGTGATTACCTAAGAAAGATATCGGCTTCGTCCCCAACTTAGCTAAGAGAAATATTGCAAAAAAATTATAAAATCTAGATACTTTTGCACAAAGAACAACTGGTAGAGACCACCACCTACAACTTTATATATGTGCATTACTCTGATTGGATAACAGGCACCCTCATTTACATAAATAAGAACAGAAATTCAAGTACCTTTCCTTCACTTATGAGTTTGTAGTAATACTGCTACTCAGGCACTGTAACCATGGATTAGCGGAGTCCATTTTGCTGAGTTATAGTTTCCACAGGCACTAATGCAAGCTTCCTCCATTGTGCTTATGGGAATGTCCCTGTTACAAATGTTTGCAAATGCCCGCATGTGTCTCATACCGTATTGAGTGAGTGACCCGCAGTGAGACTCAAACACTCGAACCTGCAATAGAGATTTGGTTCCTTAAAAGAAGATTTGAACATCTAGAAACAAGAGAGAAAAAGACCTGAGAACATGAAGAAGAGACTACAATTTTAAGGATAACACACTACGCAACTAAATTAGCACTAAGCATAAGAATGATGATGTTACCATCGATTTTAAACAGTCCCAATCATCAACAAGTGGAAGAGTAGACAGCCTCGCTGTAGAAATAATGGACGGACCATGTCCTTCTCCAAAAATAAGCTTTCCAATAAAATCGACGCTACTATCAAGGTGAGATCTGTGCAACATCTTCTCTGTCATCTCTTTGAGAACCTCTCTCCTCTCTTTTGATTTTTCATCCAACTGTCGATACTGGAAAGAAGGAAAGAGATCAAAAATCCTGCAACTGATTCTCCAGTTAAATCAGTCAAAAGGACAACAACAATAAGGTGTTCATCCAAAACTTTGGGGTTGAGCTAAATCTGTCAATGATGGGCCAATAATTAGTCAGTTGTAAAAGGAACTAAAAGAAACACAACTGAAGTGTAAGACAAGCTGGCCAATGACTCATGTGATTTGCAACCCATAAAAGGAATTACTCATTGGATTTGGAATTGCTTATTAGATTTTGGTTTGACAGAGACTTCGACAGACTGCTATTATTGGATATTGGAATTGCTTACTAGATTTTGGTTTGATAGAAACTTTAATAGACTGAGCATAATGCATGAAAATTTAAAAGCTACTAAAGTGATAAGCCTTAAAATTAACATATGATTAGAAGCATCCAAAGAATTATAAAATCTTAAAATGAGAAGCCTTCTAATAAACATTAGTGCTGCCTCATGACCAAGACATATGATTGATAACACACTTGGTGGTTTGCATTAATTAATCCCGCTCATATATTACCAATCTAGGTTTTCTATAGATATTTCGTGCTTGTACCCAAATTTTATTAAGTTCGTTTCAGACTCCTGTACAGTTTAACATGAATTATTATAATTTTCCTCATTATTAAGTATTTTGCATTAGCACCATCAGTTTTGAGTGGGCCCATGAAAATAGCTAACCAATGCTATTTTACAGGGAAAAAGGAGCATGTTGCACAAAATAGCTAGCCAATGCTATTTGACAAAAAAAGAGGAGCATCTGTAACATTTTGTTCCGGACCAAAACTCAAACTTCTGAACTAAAATGCCAAGCCTTGACCTCATCCGGTCGATGAAGACCAAGGAGGGTCACTAACACAACATAGTGTATCATCATTTTTTTTTGGACATAGATCACTTTATCACCTTATGATATAATCTACCATCTTAACTAACATTCTGCAATATGACCACCATAATTGTATTAGTATCAGTTTAGATGGCAACCTGCTTTGTTTCCCTTTTAAAAAGTCATTGCTTGACAAATAAATTTAAACACATAATAAAGATGTATTTAGGCGAAGACTGGCATATAAAATAAAGCCCTCTTTGAAAATATTGAAAGAAAACTCACAGGCAAAAGCTCAACTAATTTGCCACCAGAATTTGTAAGAAAAGCACCGAAAACTACGATATGAAAAACACCAATATCCAAACATACATTCAAGCTTCAAGGAAACTTTAAGAAGCACTTCCTATTCTCATAACTGCATTAAAAAAAAATTTTAAATGCTATTTTGAGTTAAAACTGAGTAGGAAATTGAGCCCTCACGCTAACAATTACTTTTGCTCAGTTAGTATAGAAGACAAAGCCACTGCTAGGTTATTGATACAAAGAAATGGACGGAGTCTTCAAAATTGGAAACTAACAATGCTAGCTGATGAAAGCTCAAAACTCAATCACTGATGATCTTCCAATAATCCTCATTTTTAATAGAATGCAACTCCTGAGTCCCAAAGCATTACCAAGTGTCGGCCGATGCCTCTTTCCTAGCTGCTTCTTCGTTCGCTACCATATTTATCTCTAAACGAAAATTGTTCGATTCTCTACGCAAATATTTCCTATTTATGAGTTATGCTCAAATGATGCTTTGTTCAACAACTGCAGCTGCTTGTATGCAATCAATCACCCAAAAAAAAAAGGAAGAAGAAGAAAAGAACCAAAAACAAGAAATAAAAAAAAATACAAAGCAAGACAAAGGGAAAAAGAAGAAAATAAGGGGAAAAATCAGAGAATTTCGGTTGCTCCTCAGTAGGATGAGAGTATACTACAGGCTACAGTAAAGGTCTGTGGCCTGCTCCCTTAGCACACTGACTACATGTAGGCCGTTTGAAGAAAGCACCACTTGCTATCTTAAGTCATTTATAATACTGAGCTTGTTGCATCCCACAAAACTTAACAGTTCAAACTTCCAGGTTGCACAAAATAGTAGATTTGAAAGTTGAAGCAATTACTGTTGAGAATAGTTTTTCTAGAAGGAGGAAATGAACTTTGTATTTCGAGTTATTCAATTGGACTTACATATGCACTTCCTTATATAGGCCTTTTGGAACATCCTCCATGACTCTTCAAACACCAAACTACATGACTCTTCAAACACCAAACTACATGACTCTTCAAACACCAAACCACATGACTCTTCAAACTAGTTCATGAATTTCTCATATACATGTATCTCATAAGTGCATGAATACATGAATAACATAATTACTAATGCATGTAACAAGTTTAATAGCTAACATTCTCCTCCCTTAAACTTGTTTCTCCACGAACTTGGACGCCAAGCTTCTTCCTTAATTTTTGAAAGGCATCCGTCTTCAATGCTTTTGTGAAAATGTCGGCAACTTGATCACTCGAACTTTTGTGGTGCAACTCCACCTCCTTCATCTTCACGTGTTCTCTTATGAAGTGAAATCGAGTGTCAATATGCTTTGATCTCTCATGATGAACCGGGTTCTTTGCTAGAGCAATGGCCGACTTGTTATCGATGTAGATCTTGGTCGCTTCTTCTTGCTTTAACGTCATTCTCTCTAATAGTCTCCTCAACCATATAGCATGACAAACACAAGCGGCTGCTGCTATATATTCAGCTTCACAGGTTGAAAGAGCAACTATGGATTGCTTCTTCGACGACCAAGTAAATGCAGCATCACCAAGATAGAATACGAACCCAGTTGTACTCCTTCGATCTTCACGGCTTCCAGCCCAATCACTATCGCTAAAACCAACCAATTCAAGCTTGTGATTCTGCGAGTAGAACAGTCCATGATCAACCGTTCCTTTAATATAACTAAGAATCCTCCTTGCTGCCTTCAAATGGGAGGTTCTCGGGGTCTCCATAAACCTGCCCACAAGTCCTACTCCAAATAGAATATCAGGACGAGTGCAAGTCAAATACCTTAGACAACCCATGAGACTTTTGAAATAAGTTGGGTTGACTAGCTTCCCTTCACCCTCCTTGGTTAATTTGAGACCAAACTCAACAGGTGTGTCAATTGGGTGGCAGTCTTCAAAGGCAAATTTCTCTAAGATCTCCTTTGCATACTTTGATTGGGAAATAAAAATACCATCTTCACCTTGTTGCATCTCAATGCCTAGAAAATATTTCATTAGGCCTAGATCCGTCATCTCGAACTCCTTTTTCATTGAGAGCTTGAAGTCTTGGATCATAGAGTGACTGCTACCTGTAAACATCAGATCATCTACATACAAGCAAACAAACAATACTTCTCCATGTGAGTTTGCCTTAGCATATAAAGAATGCTCATCAGGGCACCTCATAAATCCTTGTTGCATGAAGTAATTATCAATCCTTGAATTCCATGTTCTTGGTCCTTACTTTAGCCCATAGAGAGCCTTCTTCAGCTTGTACACCTTCTTTTCTTACCCTTTAATAATGAATCCTGGTGGCTGTTCAACATAAACTTCTTCTTCAAGTTTCTCATTTAGGAATACCGACTTCACGTCCATTTGATGCATTTTCCACCGTCGTTGGGCCGCAAGTGAGATCAACAACCTCACCGTTTCTAGCCTTGCTACTGGGGCAAAGACCTCTTCATAGTCGATGCCATACTTTTGCTTATAGCCCTTCACGACCAATCTCGCCTTATGTCGCTCTACCACACCTTTGGCATCTCTCTTTGTCTTGTATACCCATTTAACACCAATGGGTTTTGAATCTTGTGGAAGTGATATGAGCTCCCACGTATCATTTTTCTTGATGGAGTGAATCTCCTCCTCCATAGCTTTTCTCCATTTTGCCTCCTCAAATGTCATAGGATCAAAGCCTGCAAAAAGACAAAAATTGTTGAACTCCTCCTCGTTCTCCCAATCAATGGGCTCAACTGGTTGAGTGGAGTCATAAATCTCTTGAACTCTCCTTGTCTTGCGTACAGGACTGGTAGAACCATCATGGTCTGAATTTTCATTTAAGGTAGTGGATGGTGACTCTCTCTTCTCCTCCTCACCATCAAGAGGAATGAGAATCCCCATGTCAATTGTCTTCCACTCCCAGCTTTGATCTTCATCAAATTTCACATCTCTTGACATCACAATCTTGTAAGTGACGGGGTTATACAGCTTGTATCCGCTGCAGTTCTCACCATAGCCCAAGAATATGCTCTGATACCAGTTTTGTTGAGAATAGTTTTTCTAGAAGGAGGAAATGAACTTTGTATTTCGAGTTATTCAATTGGACTTACATATGCACTTCTTTATATAGGCCTTTTGGAACATCCTCCATGACTCTTCAAACACCAAACCACATGACTCTTCAAACTAGTTCATGAATTTCTCATGTACATGTATCTCATAAGTGCATGAATACATGAATAACATAATTACTAATGCATGTAACAAGTTTAATAGCTAACAATTACCTAGGTAGCTACAAAAAGGATGAAACAGTACCATCTTGTTGAGCACCACAAATATGAGTGAAGCTATGTTAAGAGTGTGAGATAAATAGGTCTAAGAGCATCTAGAAAGCAGTGACAGTTGGAAAGTTTTATTAATAACAATGTAACATCCATATGTGAGAAGAAGTGCAATATTTTTGTAGTGTTGTGTATAAGTAGCTTCAGTGTTGGTAGAAAATGGTAAATATAATAAATTTGTGTTCATACCATACAGTTTAGAATAAGACCCAGGTTATCTACTCTAGAAGTATGTTTCAACATTTTTCACCTTACCTCCTCCTACTTGTGTATTATTTCTCGCCCTTACTCATCTCCATCCATTAAAAACACCAGTACAATAATTTATCTCCTCGTATCTTCATCTTGCTCTTCCTCTTCCTCTTTCTCAGGTGGTTGATGATTAGTGATCAGCTCCATGGCCTTCCTCTACATGGCCTCATGGATGAAGTTATGTTCCACATACCCTATGTTTGTTTGAACCACCTTTGAGAACTCCTTTTCCTCTAAAGCATCGTCTTTGTTCTCTTCATCTATCCTAATCTGAAGTGTGTGCTCCAAACTTCATTGATTTTGGTTCGATTCATTCTTGAGGGATACTTGAAACTTATCAATACGTTGTGGAAAGACCTTTCATTCTTCTACAGCTTTAATAATATAGTCAACCGATTTAACAACATGAAAAAACATTTTTGCTTGGCCTACTCCTTCAAAAAGTATTGCTCCTTCATTTTTCCTTTTTCCCTCATCATAAAAAAAAAATCCAAATTTTGTTTTGAAGATGACCCAAGCTTGGCATGAAAACTTGCCCACTTCAATCATCCGCTTGAATTGGATAGTATGATATGTAGAACGTGGATTTTTGAATAACTCTTCCTACTTTGTATTGGATGTCTTCATTAATAGATGATCACAAACAGATGGTGATGAGGTGGTGGGATCTTCCTCGAAATAATAATAATAATAACTACTACAACAACAACAACAACAACAACTACTAATGGTGGCATGCTCACTTTTTCGTTTTTTTTTCTATTGCACATATTTCCCAATTTTACAGCTATCAATGGGTAACAATAGCATAATGGGCTACACCCTATACTTAGATCCTCAAATGTTTTCCTAGCTACAGTGAATGATGAATGTTCCATGGAGCAGGCAACACCAGTAAATCTCTGTGGACCGCCCATGGATCCTCTACTTGGAGACTACATGGATTCCCAATTTGACAAATGACAACACGATTATGGGCAATCCGGTAATTCCTGAAAAGAGAATTTAACCTCTCTTATCTAAAAAAATAGATCTTGCCCGTCTTTCAGTAGTGACAGAATCAGCGAATTCAATTACCAGTTGTAAGACCAGCATATTATATGGGGGAAAAACAAGCAACTAGAAAGGGAAGAACAGGTGAAGTTCTTGTTACCCTGTGCCACATGAAAAGTAGATCGGCGTCCCGCTGGTTAACAGCCCCGAAGGTCTTGCCGCCGAGGCCGAGAGCGTTGCCGGTAACGTTGGCGTTGGAGGGGTCGAAGCCTTGGTAGAGGTAGAGCTTCTCGGACTTGATGCCCTTGGTGCCGTACTCCATGACGTGGGACCCGGTATTGTAGGTGTTGAAGTTGGAGGTCCTCTTCTTCACATTCTCGTACTGCTTGCTTATCGTCTCCTCCTTCAGGTTGTGGGTCTCGCTGCAACCATCATGGGAAGCAAACAATCAGAGATCGGACCAGTGCCGTGCCATTTGAAGGCTGAGAGAAACAATGTGTCACTCCAGATAAAACATGGGATTACTTTATGGACTCGGATATTGATGGTAATATCCTGGGCCTATTAGCATCTTACAATGGATGAACGGGCCGGCCCAACAAAGTCATCCCAACAAAGCCCACACAAAATAACGTGGGTAAATGAAAAAAAAAAAAAAAAAAATCTCAGCTAGACATCTGCATGGGCTGCTGAGAGAGGATTCGGTTCATGTGTGTGAGCCACACACACATACAATAAGAGGGTCAATCACGCGTTGACACGTGTATTAATTCTCTTATAATATGCTATGTGTGTGGGCCTCACACACATATTATAAGAGATTATAAGAGAATCAATACACGTGTCAACGCGTGATTGGCCCTCTTATTGTATGTGTGTGTGGTTCACACACATGAACCGAACCCGCTGAGAGAAGGGCTATCTAATCATTCTTTAGAAATTGAATTAAAGCAGGTAAACAAATGAGGATTGTCCCTGAAAGAAATCATCAAAACTTCAAGCAAAATGCACATATATAATGGACTCGAAATCACTAGTAATGGCCGAGAAGCATATTTAGATGAGCTTAAATTCATTATTAGAACAGAACTAACGATTATTTTTCCATGCTAGTAACTTCAACTGTCTCGTTTCGTGGTGGAAAGAGGAAAAATGACCTGTCTTCCATCCACGAGACGCTGTACAAGTCCCCGAGGCAGGTAATGAACTCCGGAGGAGGCGCAGGGTCCATTCCCGGGCAGTAAGTCCCCCAGCTGCTCTCCTCTGCATTCGAAGCCGTAGTCACATATATGTTGAAGTTTTCGGGCATCAGTCCTTCAAATATGCTCCCACTCTCACATGCCTCCACATAGATAACCTGATCAAACAAACAGTCAATAGCTCGTTACTACATTTTGTTTTTCCCCAGCTCATCTTTAAAAACACTAGTAAGGGTGATGGTCTTGTGCATACCATTTCTTTGTAGCTATTGGATGCATGTTTCTTCTTCAACACGTTGATGAAATCAACGGCGTAGAGGAACGGCATGTTGGGCATTCCTAAAACAAAAACAAAAGAAAATTTAGACTACACTTTAAATTTACTCTCTAATTGCAACAGAGAGAGAGAGAGAGAGAGAGAGAGAGAGAGAGAGATTCAAAGGGAGCGCTAAAACACGTAGAACACTAACCAAGAACTCCGGGGCCACCGTGATCCGAATAGTAAATGAAGATGTGGTCATTTGGTTTGCTATCGACCACCTTCCCACTCCCACCTACAACAGCTGTCTTGTTACCCAGCAGAACTGCATACAGATTCTTCGCGGTAACTTGCTTCCCAGTATAATCCTACAACCATAAATTCTGTGTGTAAAAAATTTTAAAGAAAAACACAAAAATCCAAAAACATCTAAATGAAAAAAAACTCAGCCATTGCAAACATATTTCTCTTCTAAACGTTGCTTGTTGATATAGTTAATCTGGTCTTGCATGCTGCCGTGCAATCAACAATCGAAATTTCACTTTCATGCACCGTGGCTTGCACGCCAGGTGTTTGCTAAAATCAGTCAGTGTCAATTTCGGGAATCAAGTAAGACAGTTTATAATCAAGTTGCTTGATTCATACAAACAAAAAATCACAGAGTAACATGAAATTTAAAAAATGAAAACAATAATTTCACACAATAATCCGCAGTAATTTATTTTCTGAACTAGTGAATAGAAATTTTGGTGCACTGCACACCAGGTGTTTGTCTAAATGTAGCCAGGGTCAATTTTGGGGGTCTATTTGGGAATTGGGAGTCGATTAATGACCGTAAATTAGACTTAATTAAATTAAATACCTTGGGGACTCCTTTGTAGACATCTTGGCCGTTGGGATGGTTGATGATGACCCCAGGCCTAGGATTCAGCGGGTTCTCCGCCACGTCATCGTACATGAACACGATGATGTTCTCCTCTTTGATCCCACCCTTCTCAGCAGCTGATACGCGTGACACACATCCGCCTATTTTACCAAAAACATTAAATTAATTCAATTATTTCCAAATTGAACCCAAAAAGAAACAAACATGAACCTAATTTAATTTAATTAACTAAAAATCCGCACCTGGTGCCTGTAATTCCCGTACCCGTTGGATCCCGCCACAAGAACCGCCCACCGCGTCCCGACCTTGTCGCCGCCGGCCTCTTTCTCCGTCGGCATCCGAATCGCCTCCGGATCCCACTCGCGACCGCAACATAGATTTGAATTTAGAAATAGCAGGAAGAGCAGAAGGGGGAGGAGAGAGAAGGCGGTGATCGCAGAGGAGGTCGCCATTGTGATCAAATTGAGGGTAGGGTTAGGTTTGAGGAGTTATAAGAAAGTGAGAGTCTTGGCTTCGTGGCTAAGCTGCATGCAGGGAGAGGGGCGAGGGAGGGACACGTGTACCCCCAATGGTCAGACTGTCTTCTTGCTGAGGAGTGATTGTGATTAAAATAAGAGAATTTCAGCGACCGCTGTTTTTTTTTTTTTTTTTTTTTTTTTTTTTTTTTTTTTGGGAGAGGTTGAGGTGAGGTTCGTCTTTTCTTTTTTGGGGAAAATTTCGCAGAACGCCGCCGGCTTCACCCGCTCCTCGTGTAGTTTCAGTGGGGTCCAGCAGCGGCAGACTGTAACCGTCTGCTCCTCTTTTCGTTCTTTTATTTTTTTTCCCCTTGTTTTGAGGGGCATGGGTTGGGCCTTTAAAAGGAATCGGTTTATTTCAGAAGGGAAGAAAGGCATCAGTTTGCTTGCTTCCTGCTCTTTTCTTTGTTTTATTTCAGCAGCGAAGAAAGGCTACAGTTGAGAAGAGAAAGGAAAGGAAAAGGGAAAATGAATTGGAAAAAATTAGAAGCAGAGGCTGTGACTTTTTGTTATGGGCCGTGTTAACGCAACTGTAGCGCGTCATTGATGACACAGGCCCATAATAAATAGACCCAGTTGTCAGGAGCTCCGGTCGGCCCATTCCTCAAGGGGTCTGGTTTAGAATTAATTATGTGGGCCCTCGAGATGAGAGAAAATAGGTTGTGTGGGACTCTTCTTACACATGGCCAATCTCAGCTGCGCTCCCAACGCTAAGGTTGTTTTAGGCCTGTCAATGGGTCAGTCTGGGCCCAGACCCGATTCATACCAGAGATGAGTAGTTGGGCCAATAACCAAAAACAGAGATGAATGGATTTTAGGCCTAAACAAAAAGGAGGCGCAATTCCAAAGTCTTGTTTAGTTAGCAGGAAATTAGAATTTTTTTTTTTAAAAAAAAAGGGTAGTGATATACTACCCATATACTCTTTTACTTTTTAGTTTTAACATCTCTCTCTATCTGGCCCTTTAGGGGTGTCAAACGGATCCAGCCCAGGCACAGCGGGTCAAGGAGGCGGATTATGCTGCACATGCCCGACGTGCCAAGCATTGGCTGGCGAGGCGCAGACGGGCCCAAGTCCCCTTTGGGGGACTCAAGTCTGGCCGGCGACCCGACCAAATTATAGTTATAGCTTCGCCGCGCAGGGCGAAGCTAATAACTTCGCAATCTCAAATACCTTGCCACAAAGGCAGGCTATTAAAGCCCAATAGGCTAATCTTGTCAAATCTATGGCCTCGCCGGATAAGCTATTAGGCTTGCAAAATACATTGTGATGACTTCTTAAACAGTCGAATTCACTTCGCTTATGCTATACTTACTTCAATAGGTTCAAACACCAGAAGTAATTCAAAGTATTTCAAAATTCGAGCCAGCCCGTTACGGATTTACTAAAACTCTGAAAGGTTTTTTTGACACTTCTAGAAGACAAGATCCCAGATAAACTCTTCAACTGATTTGTACAAAGTCTAACTTGTCGGCAATTCTAGAAGGTGAGTCGCAGCCAAGTGCACAATCAGTTCACACTCGATCAAATTGGCTAATTTAGCCAAACTGGCTAACTCGCCAAAAACTTGGAGCTTAACCTTGCAGCAGGCTAGCTCCGGCAACACATTACCTTCGTCAGGAAGCTTGGAGCTCAGCCTCGCAGTAAACTAGCTCTGCCAACACATTCGCTTCGCCAGGAAGCTTGGAGCTCAGCCTCGTAGTAAACTAGCTCCGTCAATACATTCGCTTTGCCAAGAAGCTTGGAGCTCAGTCACGCAGCAGGCTAGCACCGCCAACAATGTAGCTTCACCCAGAAGCTTGGAGTTTAGCCTCGCAGCAGGCCAGCTTTGCCAACATTTTAGCTTCGCCAAAAAACTTGGAATTTAGCCTCACAACATGCTAGCTCCGCTTACAAAGTAGCTTCGCCAAGTAGAGAAGCTTCATGTCTCTTTGACCGTTTCAAACCCTTAGACGGGATTAGTGGGCTCACACCCCATTAAGTTAGTGGGATTAATGTCCACTTTTAATAGGCGATTACACCCCGTTATGTTCCTCATTAAGAGGAGCAACTTAAGAGGATCGTACTTCCTCTAAAACCAACAGTTGTTGATTAGCCTCGCCAGAGCTGTCTTAGCCTCGCCGGTGGCTACTCTAGCCTCGTCGGCAAGGGTGTAAAGACTGTTTTCAACAGCCTTTGTTATTTTTAAAGGCAATTTACCCCTGTGAGGTTTATAAATAAGCTACTAGCAGGCTAAGGTTGTAGAAGAGAGAGCGTGTGTGCAAGAAGAGATAGCGTAAGAGAGAAGAGAATTGCTTCTAACTTCCAAGAGCTTAAAAAAAACTCTCTCTTATCCTTCAAGGATTAACTCAGGGTAACACCTTAATCCTTCAATCTCAAGGTATCTCCGAGACTAGGCGAGAAGAAATTTCTAGCAGAAGACTTGAAGAATCATCGCTTGTATCGTCAAAAGGATAAAGTGATTGCGCGTTGATCAGACTCCTACAGGCATACTTCCCTAGAATCAACCGAAGAAGATACTTGTAATTTCTCATTAATTACTTGTAACACTTCTCACCAAAAAATTTCAAAATTTTCTTTCAACGAAAAACATGTACGTCTCAGCCTACGGGGTTCAAGACTGAAAGAAAAGAGAATATGATGTGCAAATTGAAGAAATCACTCTATGAGCTAAAACAATCACTAAGGCAGTGGTATAAGCATTTCGACAGTTTCATGAGAGGTAAGAGATACGCATGAAGCCATTATGACCCATGTGTTTATTACAACAAGCTATCGGGTGGAAGCATGTTTATCTCCTATTGTATGTAGACGATATGTGCACAAAGAAATCTTCACTGAGTTGGAGAATTTTGGGGAAAGAGTGTAAAATCTTGTTTACAGAGTTTTTTAACTCATTGGAGAATATAGCAAGAGTTTAGAGGTCAACGGCGTGCCCAAGACTTGGTTGAAGAACAGAACATGGCCGAAGATAGTGGTCCAATCGACCGGGCATGTAAAGAAGTGTATAAGAGAAGAAAGAAGAAGAAAAGAGTTTGTAGCAGTTGATCGCCTGATCGACCGCCCAGAGGAAACATCGGCAGCAGAAAAAAAGTCGGTCAGCTGCCCGACAGTCAACCGACCAGAAGATTGTTTTAGCTCTGCACAACTAGCGGTCGACCGCCTGGTCGACCGGCCAAAGTGCAATGTTGAGCCATACAGCCAGCTGTCGACCGCCCAGTCGACCGTACCTCGGTTTTGGGCTGTTTCCTATTGTGTTTCTGAATTCATTTCTGTTAAAAATTTGAATCTGTTGGTTTTCTTTTTCTTCATGGATTCCCTGGCTATATAAGGAGGGGTATTGTCTCCAATAATTATAGCCTGAATTGATTGATGAAGAAGATCTCTCTCCTCTTCTTTCCCGAGGACGTAGGCAATTGCTGAAACTCGTTAAATCTATGTTTTTCTGTTTTTCTTACTTTATTTGTTCTTGTTGTGTTCGTGATTATTCTACGGTATTGACACATAGACCTCCGGTGTTAGTTTCCAAACATCTACTTCATCTATATAGTTCTACAACTGTAAATTAATAGATATGGGTAATAGAAAATGAAATTGAATATTACAGCATTATCTTTTTATTTGGACAGTAACAACATCATATTATACCCAAAAAAGTAAGAGAGGAATACGTCCATTTTCATTTGGTTTATTTTATTTAGATGAAGCATTTATGGAAAAAAACCAAAAGACAAAAGAACAGGTAATTAACTTCTATTATTGAATGTATGACAGTCTGCTTTAAAGATTAAAGGACGGTGCAAGTCGGCAACTTTAACCGTTCAGTGTCTAATGAACTGTTGTGATTCAATTTTTCATAATTAACATCATACCTTCTTGTGAAGTGCACTCATAACTATTTTACACTTAAGAAGAATCATAGTCATCCTGAAGATATTACATAGTTAAGATTATTGACTTGAACTATCCTTTATTTTTAACGAAGATGAGAGGATCCAAATCTCTACCACCCCCTAGTGCTCGTCTAGTGCATACCAGATGACAAATTATTTAATGAAATTAGAGAGTTCTCTCAAATTAACAGCCTAACTCTATTCTATATGACAAAATAAACTTGAATAATGGCCTCCCATCATACTCTCCAATATTGTTAAAAACCCTCATAAAACAACTTTTTTCTACATATTGCATGGTTCTAAAACCGAATCCATACATCAAATCAGTCTACCTATCAGCTATATTGTCAAAAATCTCATAAAACAACTATTAGTTGATTAAGCAATTAACTTTTTACCCAATAATTTTATTTGAATTCATCACTCTCTGTTGCTTGTTAATGGGGATTATATTTGTATATGAATCTTAATAAAGCAGTTAAGAAATTATGCTAAGAAATTCATAGGAGGGAGCTCATTGGGGTGGCAATGGGGCCTGATAATCCAATAACCCAATCAGAATTTGAATCGAGTTTCCAGGTTTGGATCCTAATATGGTATTTGTTGGAATATGAAGAATATAAATGTGAATCTTTGAATTGAATTATGGCGAGATCCGTTGATCGAATCAATGGATGATGGTTGGAGTGTGTTGTTCTCTTTCCATTGGGGATGAACGTGGTATATTCACATGTTCAATTCCGACTTCGAATGAA